>JAUZND010092519.1:0-14477 GCA_034780555.1 Coelogynopora nodosa | reverse complement strand
ACATTTAATTTTATAAATATAATTTATTTATTTTACTACTTATTAAGTAATAAGTAGTGTATAATTAAATCAAATATTTCTGAAATCATTTCAGAAGTTCAAAACTTCTGAAATATAGGATTTCAGAAGTTTAAAACTTCTAAAGTAGGATGACTTCTACAATTATAGAAGATGAACTAGCGTATATAGTACCCGTAGAAGTTGGATAGAAGTTCATTTCAGAAGTTGGTTGGGAGGCATTTTAGAAGTTACAGACTAACAGTGTAGCTGTGTAGCTACAAGTAGTTTTAGGTAGCGTTACCTACGTATCAATACGTAACAATGAATAGTAATTGCTTTTAAATATATACGTAGTTTCACGTTGCAGTAGCGACGTATAATTACGTTGCATTATATACGTAAGTATGCGACGTAAGGATACGTAGTTACTACATATGCAGATACGTAGCAAACATTACCATAAAAGCAGACAAAATGTACGTATCCACTACGTAAGTATGCGACGTAAAGATACGTAGTTACTACGTATCACGCTACTTGGGATATCGCCTCTCACACAGCGTTTTGATGTTAATGTTTTTTTTGTATATGAGTTCAATTAGTTTTTATATAATGAGAAATATACCCAGTGATAAAAATGTTGGGGCCTTCATTGTTTTGTTTTTTGTATGGTCTATGTTTTTAAGACGCTCCCCCATACCCGTTATCTATACAAAATGAACTACCGTAAAATATCCTCTTGTGGTACCCCGCAGTCTCCCTACAATAACCCCAAAGCCCGATGAGAAGCCAAAAAACGATGATTACACCTCTAAATTAAAGCAAAAATACCCTAAATCTAAATTTAACTTACCACTTGATGCTCCTAAAAATAACCGTAATATATATATGCTTTATTAAATAAAGCCTTATAATGACCTAATTTATATCCCCTAAAAAAGTGAGAAATTATTTCTAACACGTAACACTATAAAACAGTTACAATGGTACAATTATATAAAAGTAACAAATAATAATTCAACTACGTAATTTACTGCATTTACAAAATGCCCCCGTGGACTGATATATAAAGTAATATATATATATAGTCTATAGATTACCTAGAATATAACCTATAGGAAAACTCAATTGAATGATTTTAATTAATATTTATACGAGGACTACGAGATTTATAAAGTAAATATTAAAAGTTCAAATATTTGGAGTTAATACATATATGCAAGGAGGCTACAATAGAATGTATGTGTACGTATATTATATTTATATGTATATGTATATATGTACAATTATTACCAAAAAAGTAAATAAACTTCCAATAATATAAACATATTTAAAATAAGAGATCTATATATAGGCCCCTACAGTGAATTTATATTGCAATATACAGCGTAGTCTTAATTAAAAATATATATATTTTCTATACCATTTTATTATAGACATTGATGTCATTGTAGGCTATAATTTGTTAAAATTTAGTTAACACTATTTAAATAATAAAACAATGAAAAAGCATTATCATTTATTACAAATGTATTGCTAGCATTCATGAAAAAATATGTTTAGCTTTGCATTACATATAGGTACAACAGAGTGTTCAATTTAAGGTTATAGACCCGATTATTTACAATAAAAATACAATAAATTAATAGAAGACAGCTGTCGTTTAGGATTCATACATAAATATACAGCATCTAATATAGGCATCTAGTTCTCATTGTAGATGCGAAAGACTAAAGTTATTATAGTATATATAGAAAATGTACATTTTTACGAGGCATTCATAAAAAAAGTATGGAATGTTCGAAAATGCTGTTCTGTAAAATATACAATGACAGTTTTGGAGGCTTCACAATTATTAACAATAAATTAATTATAATAACATGAACACGAGTACGGTACAGTGATAAAAAATTTGATGGCCACTTTAATTCAAACTGCAAAATAGATTACTTAGATATCATATTGAGATTATGTAAAGAATATGAAATATTGAAGCACGGTACATAAAACACATTTTGCCTCAACATATGAATACTCACAAATATAATGTTTCGATAGTTTATATTTCTTTTCGCAAGTTCTGTCATAGTTTTGATCTGCAGGCCAGTTTTTTAAGTGACAATGAATTTAGGATTTTGCTAAATAAAATAATTTGTAAAAAATATTATGTGAAATACAAATAAAAATTTTAAGCAAAAGTGGTGTATCTGCGAAGTATAAATTCAGTTAATTTATTATTTAATACAATTTTACGCAATATAAAGCATATTCCATGTAAATATATGAATGTGTAAATAAATTTATGATTTAAGTGAGTTAAAAAATATACTGTTTAATAGACAAATATAAAATTAAATATTAATGAGAGGGTGAAAAATGTACGATCTCTAAACGTTCTAACCGATCTCTAAACTTTCACATGCAGGGGGAAAAAATGCTAACCGCACTACACCATCGCAGCTATGGCAATTGACTGATACTCACAAGCTGTTAACTATCTTTACTACAACAATATAATTAACAAATCCACAATACAACATGGGCCTATAGTATAAAGCTCGAACCTATATCACCCACAAAAACTTGATGTGAGAAAAGTAAGACCAAAATTCATAATTATGGCTTTAATCAACTTATAACACACGTAGTATTAAATAGACAGATTACTGAATGAATAAAAACCAAGAATAGGAAAAGCATACATATATGGATAACCAACAAGCTACAAGTAGGCATAGTATGATTAACCAATAACATGAACCATGTTAACGAGACTAAATAGTTTAATGCAATTATAGAGTCTTTACAGTTTATATAGTAAATATAATAATTAAATATCAGTTAATTATTCTCCTCTTTAAAATGATGGATAATGTATGATCGGCCTCGTAGATACTCGGCCTGATTGCCGAGGAATGGCTGGACTACGAGCAGTAGGTGTCAAAACGGAGGGTCCTGATACCGCTTGATTTTCCGACATGGTAGCCTGCTCGTGTATAAGCTGTAGCAGTACTTAGAGGGGAACTTGATACTGATCGATTATGTAAGTATTTTGTACATCGCCGGGGCTATTTCACACTGATGAACATTGCGCAAGCTCCTGAAGAGATCCGACCATCCGGATATCAAACATGGGCATAGAGAGGATTAGCATCTGTCAGCTCCACTTCATCGATGTACGGGTCATTTTTGCTCCCTCGAACAAAATGGCGGAGAAGCACTGGACTTGGACTTGGTGTACCAAGGTATGTTGGAAGTTGGCAAAAAGTTACCGTCGGGAGAGCATCTTTAGCAAAAAACCGCTCATGAGGGGTACAATTTGTAGTCGTACAGAGTAGAGACCTGGTGGAAGATAGGGAGTCAGGAAGGACTGCTTGCCAACAATTGTCCGGCAAGTTGTGCGTCTTTAGATTCAATTTGACGGCCTTCCAAATTATTCTGTTATAACCTGAAACTTGGTCGTTACCTAGTAGATTATATGGTGCAGTCTTGCTTGAAGCGACACCTCGTCCGTTCAGATGGTGTTTCACTTGTCTAGATAACAAGGAAGCTCCGCGGTCTGAATGTATTTATCCAGCAGTTTCTCAAACCGTAAAAATTAAATCAATGCACTGAATGAAAATGTCAGAGCTCATGTTAGCACAAGGTATCGCAAACGTAAATCGCGAAAATGCATCTATTGCCACGAAGAGATACAAGTTTCGCGATGAGGACGATACCAAAGGACCTTTGAAATCGATGCTCAAGCGTTCCATAGGCTGAGTCGTTTTTATCAGGGTCCCGTCTGCAGACCTAAAAAATTGTGGCTTGAATTCGGCACATATACGACAGCCAGAACATGCTTTCTAAACATCTACTGTTAAAAATTGTAAGTTTTTGGACCGGATAAAATGAAGCATTCTTGCGACGCCGGGATGGAACAAAGCATAATGTATATCAGACAAACTTGATGTAGAGACGTTTGCGCACAATGCTCGCTTAAAAGCGTTAGGAGCAACGTTGTTTTTTCCTGGATGATATTTTACGGTATGTTAGAACGATGCGAGCTTCACTCGTCACTCCTGTATTATGTTGTTTTTGATTTTAGTGCGCTTCATATTATCCATCATAAAAGCAACGGACCGGTGATCAGTGATAAAGTTGTAGCAACGTCCCCACAAAAAATGATTCCACTTCCTAACGGCTTCAATGATGGCTGTAGCTTCCTTCTCGATTGGGGGTAATGCAATTCGCTTCCAGAGAGCGTTCTCGACATAAACGCAACAGGGCGTCCTACTTGGTTTAGTGTTGCCGGTAAAGCGACATCAATTGCTTCGAACTCGACTACAGTTCTAAGGAAAATATCATCAAAAGAAGATAGAGAAGCTTTTTCGAGCTCATGCCTTAGAATATTAAAAGCATCCAAAACGTCCTGTTCAATAGGAAACGATTTCGTGACAGCCAGGCGACTGATTATATCAGAAAACTAATAAATACATTTGGCATAATATGCAAATATTCTAAGAGTCTTACCCAGAGATCGGAGTGTTGTTGGCAGAGGAAGTTCGCGCAAGACGCGAAATCTCTCAAGGTCCGGCTTATAACCCGGTTTCCAAAGCAGTAGCCAATAAATATTTATTGAGTTGACTAATAATTTTCACTTGGTCTAATTTAGCGCCAAGCTACGGTGTTTACAGAAGTTTAGATACTTCTGGACGTTCAAGTCGTGTTCTACCTGGTTCGTCTCTTCGACTGTGACGTTGTCGAGAAATGGGTACGTTCCTTTTGGGTCATCTTCTTCCACCACTTTGTAAATCGACCGTTGAAAAGTAGACACCCCATTTGTTACGCAGAAAGGTACGCGGAAAAAGTGGTATAGTTTTTCATTTGTATCAAACGCAGTATATATGTTGTCCTTATTGCGTAGAGGGACTTGATGGAAGATACTTTTCTAGTCGAAGGTTGGTAAAACTTTATAGCTGACAGTTGATTAACCATCTCGTCGATCCTCGGTAGGAGTTAGGTGTCGAAGTCAATATAGAGATTTATTGTCTGAGAATAATCAACACATAATCTCGTTTTGTGGCGATTTATTTTGTCTTTCGCGATGACGACTTGTCCTCGCCACGGTGACATACTGGGCTCAATGATCCCCTGAGATAATAGTTTTATGATTTCCTGATCGATAAATGCTGTATCAAATCGACTAAAACGCCTGGATTTTGTTGAGATAGGTTTGCAGTTGCCCGGTATATTAGGAAAAAGAGTAGGTGCTTCGATATAGGTTGCAGTCAGTAAGGAGTGAGACATGTAATTTGATATTATCAGTTCAGGTCGATGGCCACCGTACTCGATGATAACGCATTTGTGTTGTTTCTGGAAATCCTGTCGAAGAAAAGTTTGCAGCACAGATTTTTCAAAGTACGAAGATTTGTAGACATGCACTCATTATTATTGAGTATTAGATCAAGCTTACAGGAACCGACAGTCTTCGAGTTTAGGCTTGTCTGTGCTATGCCAACATCCCGCGTAGTGAGTTGGGTCACGATATTAAGTCTACGAGCAGATTCTTCATTGATGAAGCTTTCGGAGCTTGCCGAGTCAATAAGTATAGCAAAGCTCTGACCGTTAATAGGAACTCAGATGCAGCGTAGATTTTGCGGTACTACAGTCGTAGTTGCACATAGGGTAGGAGTGAACAAAGCGGCGTTAGTGCTGTTCTTGTCATGGTATCTGTCACTACCTTTGGACATGCATACTTTCGAAACCTACCCTTTCTTTCCGCAGATATTGTGTGGAATCATTGGCTGGACAGTATTCAATTATTCTATAATGGAATAATCTACCACAAAAGTAACATTCCTTAGATGACTGAGTAGCAGCCATAATTGAGTCGTCTTATTCTTTAGCGGTGTTCTTAGAATAATCTGCGTTAGTAAGGGTAGTGGCAGCGACTTGCCCCACCGGAAAAGCATAGACTTCAGAGTTCCTCTGTGCAAGATCCAGGGCTTTCGATTGTTCCCGAGCAGCTTGTAGGGTGAGTGGTGAATTTTAGAACGTTTACGTATGAGGGATGAGCCAATACCGCTGATAAAAGAGTCGCCCGCATTAACTCTTCATGATGATGTTCAGCCGATTCCGCATTCAGATTATTATCTTTGCTTAGAATACGGAGAGCCTGTAGAAATTCGTCCATTGATTCACCTTACTGTTGTCGTCTGGTATCCAGAATATGTCGACAGAAAACCTCATTCGGAGTCTTCACATAGATGCTTGGTCAGAATGAATACAGCGTCATCAAAAGACGTACAGCCTTCTATTAATTCGTATACTTTCGCTGATACATAATTCTCGAGAGTCTGGTGCTTTTCGGAAGCATGTTCCTCACATTCTGTTTCAAGTTCATATTTTTAATTATTAAATACATAGATACTGCTACAAATAGTTTTGGAAAGTTTTACAAAAATATATTGTCTGTTAACCAATATACGTTTACTTAAATTTTTTTATTTGATGGACATTGTAGTGGCGGATCCAAACGTTTTAAAGGAGGGTTAAGATTTTTAAAAAAGCGCAGCTTATTTATATATTGTACAAAGTAACATTGCAAAATGGAATCACTAATTTATATATTTATGCCTATGGTTACAACCAAATAATATAGAGCTGTATATTTTTTGGTTACAACAATTAACAGTATAAATGAACGAATATATGTAAATATCCAATGAATCGAAATTTACAAAACTAAATACGTTACATATCAAGTCACTTAAAATGTTTTATTCTGTTCATACTTAATTAGAATTTAAAATAAGAATATCAAGTTACTTTAAGTTACTGTAAGTATAGAAAGTCACATTTTAAGTTTTTGTAAGTAAAGAAAGTAACATATTAAGATATTGTAAGTATAGAAAGTCACAGTTTAAGTTATTTTAAATATCGCAAGAAACTTTATAAAACCGGAATAATAAAATAGTAAAACACATTATACCAATTGGAATTTATCTTTGTTTCAGTAAAATTTCAAAACAATTGAATAAAAATATAGAAAAAGAACAGTTAAAAGTTTAAAACTTCTTGGCATGTTTGACATCCAAAACTTTCTGGTTGATAGCCATCATGACCTCGCGCCAACCCTCTAGGAATCGAAGAAGTACAACATTTATAAACAGAATAAAGAAGAGAATAAATTAGTAAATTTTAAATTAACCAACACTGGATTCAGGAACATGATGGGAAATTTTGATCAGGATATAAACAATACGAGTGATCCATATTATAAAAAAACTTTTATTGTGGATTTTTTTCAAATAATTTAATCAACTTCAAATAATATAATAGATATTTGACCAAGCTATTTAAATTTGAAATAGACTTCATTTGATCAATATTATGGATCTTATTTTTAACCAAGCGATTTTATAAATTAAAATGTAATAATATTATATATACATCATTAGAAAAAATTTTTTTGACTGTACAAATTTAATTAAGCTATAAAAATCATAATACAAAACACATCCAAAGTAATAAAAAAAAAATTCGGAGCGGTCTTCCTTATTCCTAAGTAGCGCTGAAGTTCCATCTTTGGAAGATTATTCTCAATCAATTTGTCTCCGAAGGATGTTAAGGATGCATGGGGAGTTAAATTTTTCTTCTACCTCGATTTCTATGGTACTCACTCCTCAAGAAACTGAAAAAATATTGCTACATATAAAATGATTTAAAAATATATATAAGTAGCAGTTTATAGAATTAAGAAAGATATTTAAAAATAAATTAATTATTAAATTATTGTAGATATGTAATATTATTTGAAGAAATCTTCGCGGAATAAATCAGCTCATAAGCTATTGGATGACAATCCTACCTCCTGACCTATTATTTTAGTGCCTACATTATTGTTGTAAATTACGAGACCCAACAACAATCACAAAAATTCGAAAATCCGCTTTACTTTCTTATCCTTGCATGACGATAATTAAGAACAATTTAAGAACAATGCGAATAGACATAGAGGGCATCAAGTTTTGTGTTTAAAAACATAGTTATATTTAATTTTTCTACACGCATAACAACATGTACCAAGTTGTTATATATTATACGATATGTAACAAATTAGATGAGAATATAATACATTTTTTATAATTTAATGTCATCTGGGATCGTAAAATCGTAATAATGACAAGTTATAATAATATTTTCACCATTTTTTTCGAATTTTTCCACACTATATAGTAATATATTACTAAACAGTTAGAAATTGTTAAGTTTACTAAAATAATTGACTTATTGTATATGCCAGGAATAATTGTAATTCAATAAAATGAATTTTTTTGCTTTATTTTAATTTTAGTATACTTTATTCAGAACAAATGTACAACAGTATTACAGTATCGCTGTATGTTTTTACGTATGCACATTATAGATTCTACTTCTTATATACATTATAACAGTAGTTATATGCGTTCAGATCCAGCTAAATGTGAACACTATTAAGTATAATAATATATATCAATACATCTAATAAATACACTTTACGGCTTAATACACAACACTTCCCCACTATAATGTTTTTAAGGTCGATATCTTTCGGGCTACCGCCTTGCACTGGTGCTACGTCTAAGGGTCGTTGGAGAGATATCATCTTGGGCATCGGTGGTTTCAAATTGTTGGGATTGTGGCGTCTCGTGGTTGGTATTTTCGTGATGAGGGTTGCAGTCGGAATTATGCACCAATCCTTGTTTGGTCATACATCGAAGTATTAGTGCCGATTCGGTCGATAATGTTAGAAGGTTTTGGTTTCTTATTTTTGATTCGTAAATAAATGGGCAACGAATTGTACTTGGTAGAAACTTCTCAGTACATTGAACAGAAATTCGGGTTCGGAGAGTTTGAACAAAGACAAAGCTATTTAGAATTGATTCGTTGGCTCTCGGCAACTATTACGAGATCCTCAGCAACGTGAAAACTTTTTCGTAGGAGCAGCTTGAATTCTTGGATAATTATTTCCGCTTGGCCGTTGGATTAATGATGCCAGTCAGTGTCCGAACATGTTGGATGTCATTTATTTTTAAAAAGTCTTAAAATTCATCTGAGCCACTGTTAGTGCCGTTGTTAGACACCAGACATCTAGGTAGGCCGGTAAATTAAAATGTTGGACGCTTGAGAAGTTAGGTTGGCGCGAGGTTGAACGTCAACTCACTTAGAAAAAGAACCAACTAACAACAAATACCGTTTTCTATTGTAGTAAGCCACGTCTATATGGACTTTCTCCATGAAAGCCTCGGTCTCTTCCTAAGATCAAAGATGCGCGCTATTCTGTTTTCTGGCAAAAATTTTGCAAGTGATGCAACGTTGTACAAAGGCAATGATGCCTTGTTCGGTGCGTGGCTACCAAAAATACTGTTGCGCTATAGTCACATCACGCGGACGATGCCGTATGATCTTGATGTGAAATTTTCAATATACGAAGGCGTATAGTGCTCTTGGGGAAACGACACTGTAGAAAATTCCACCTTGGATAGAATATTCGTGAGATGAGTAGGAGTAAGGAAGAATTTATTTTCGGGAATATCAAAGCCAACCAAGAACCGCCCCTTGTTCAAACCAAGCTACGCGCATGTGTTCATCACATGATGAAGAGGAAGACGACGACATTATATGGAACCAGGTGTATATAGTTATTGTGTTTTTGTTTATACAACAGATTCGAGCCATTGCATTATAAGTGGAATTAGAGTATGTTGTGAATATTTAAAAAAGGAAGAAAAATCTGAATTTGGTTAAACTATATCGCCTATTGGAGTATTACTTTCCAAATCCGTGAGAAAAAACTATAGTCCTATAGTTTCCGCAGACAAAATAGTATTGATAATTTCGTTCGAAGTTTAAGACAGGCATCCCCTATTGCATAGTTAAAGGAGTATTATGAATCATATAGTTAATAATTTTATAATAGGATCAATTACAGAAATGGCAATAGTGTATTCCTTTCCATCCATCGTTGATAAGCAAACTGTGGCATATCTATTGGTATCTATGGATTGTTGAAAATATAATTTTTAGGCTTATAGGGTTGCATGATAATCTAAACTGTTGGATTTAATCCAATCTACTATATTTCGGTATATTAGTGACGATAATTTCTACGTAATATTATTATATACTTGACTATATGAAATATATTAACATGAGTAGGTGGCCAAGTATGCAAAAGTTCTAGGAAACAGAAAAATTCAGGTTCATAGCACGTACTAGTCGATCGTGTGATAGTTTTTCACGAGGATGGAAACGGTTTATTTTTGTATTCAAATTTGCAACAAAAGTTTCTGTTTGAAAAGAATAATTTATAGATTTGAAAGAAATATTGATTATGGTTAGCAATTTATTTAGAATTTCATATCCTTTACCATATAGTTAACATTTTACCATAGATATATAATTGTTTATCTATATTATTGTCTTATTATAATACAACTATTATATATCTCTATGCATTTTACCCGTTATATGAAATTTACCGTTTGAAAACAAGAATATAGTCTTTCCATTTTAAAGTATATAACACACTTATTAGATGGATGTCTTTTAAAAAGTTTTGCCATAGTTATTTCAGTTAGTTTATAATCGATATTTTATAAATTTATTTTATAACAAATATTTAAGGAACATTTTAACCTTGCATTAACACAAATATATTGCTGGCTTTTCTCACTAAATTATGAATATGAATACAAAATATCTACCTTTTATCGAAACCGAAACTGGAGAACTGTGTTTCGGTTTCGTTTTCGGCGACAACTTATCAGGTGGTTGTGAGGCAAATGTAAAAGTTCGTCTTAGTAATTTTCTTTTTGTGATAATATATACGCAGATCAGCCAACATTTTAACCATGTATAACATAAAATACGCTTCTTATATAGTATGCTGGAGCGATCCCTTTTGTACAAAGGCACACCTCCCCCTCCTCTCTTGAAAAAAAGGGCCCGCCGTTAGTGTAGACAAAGTTGTTAGTATTTAAATTTTATTTTTAATATTGTTAATAGCCGAATTATAATAGGCGTTCATAAGCGGCTGGGGCTTGAGTGTTAAAATCGGTTACATTAGTTGACAAAATATCGTCATGTATAAAAACTAATTTCAATGTTCTATTTTCTTTGGTTTTAGTATTTTCTTTATTGTGTTCTAACCTCTGCAACTTTTCCATGTTAAGAAAAAATTGGGGCTATAATTGTATATCGTCGGCTTATTATTTAAATGTTATGTAGAAATTAAGACTATATATACTTTAAGTATTTTTTAAAATAATGGTATTTAACTAATTATATTTCAAAAGTTTAAACTGTTGAGATTTTCTATTTAAATTATAAATAATAAACATTTTACAACTAATAAAACAAATTAATTTCAATATAAAAAAAATTATTGAACAATTATTTAATTCCGTAAATAAACATACACACGTTAAATAAATAATTGTAATTTAGGCCATGCATCCCCGGCGTTAACAGTGTAGTGGGACCCACGTGGGACCCACGTGGGAAGGAGGGATTTGAGTGGGTCATAAAATTACTTAAAGTTACTATAAAATGATAAATTATGTATATATTTATATAAATAAATACGCATTGATCATATATAATTGTAGACTACGTTTAGGTAGAATAAAAAGACTATTCTAAATAAATGCAAAATATTGCCCTATTTGAAAAGAATTTGATAGACGGCCATCTCCATGCAGTTTCTTGCAATATTCTTGGCGGGGAACATAAGATTTTTTTAAAGATAGTGCTGAATTGATCGTAAATTTAAAGGAAATTAGAACACAACCGTTTTCAATTTTTTCAAATTTATTTCTCAACGAGGCCAATAGCTCGCGTCATTTTAATACTAATTTGTACTAAATATGAGTGGGGGAATATATAAATAAGTCAATAAGATTAACCTAAAATGGTCTACCAATTAGGCCAACAGTATGGTACTGAAATCGCATTCCAGCCTAGGTATAGCCTTATTTTATTCTTCGCAATTTAAACGTCTAACATTTCTGGTAAAAATTATAGCTTATTTAATGCAGCTTTTAACTAATTTAAATATAAACATTTTATTGTCATCATTTGAAGACATTATCATTTTTTATTCTAGAACTTGAAAAAGTTGCGAGCTATATGTTATACACACAGATTTATATGCCATAATTAACTTCTCGTTAACACCATTCGACCTTTTAAATCATGCAATTTAATGGAAATGCAATAATATAATTAGTTCTATATATATGATGTACATTAACTATATATACTCGGTGTTGATATGAATTAGCAAAAGGAATCTTTATATACTGCTTGTAGCGAGATATACATAAAATTATTATTATTTTTTAAATATACTATATGCAATTATATGCTATATAACGTATTTATAATATATAACAGTTAATAAAATTATCCGCATATATATTTTTGAATAACATCGTGCATTGCATTGTTAATTGACTTAATTAGAATAATAATATATATCAAATTTAGCTCCTCAATTTCATTTGCTAGTAAGACACAAATTAGTGTTATAGGTCGCCCATATGATGGATCGGGATAAACCGCTATCTTTTTTCCACTATATATATAGGGAGATCAAGTTGCAATTAATTAATTACACTCGCAATATTTGCATGATGTTACATATTTATTCCATCTCAAATATTATTCGACAATATTTTCAATGATCGCAAATGCATATTTATATGTTTATATATAAATTGATGTATTTCAGTATATGGTAGGTATATAATTGTTCGATTAATATTTGTTTCTAGAGGTTTCATATATATAATATCAATATTACTATTTGAAGAATTCCGTTATTTAATTATATTTAACAATAAATGGAATATACAATAAAACTATGTTATGCAATCGAATTAACTGCTATCATTAACATTTTATATATATAAAATAATCATATGAACATATAAACTTTAAATAATACATACAAAATAAAAATATATAACACATAAAACTTAAACAACCAGAATGTTGTTTTAATTTCTGTTAACAGTATCATCTGTGGAAAGATGGCAGATGTCTTGTGATGGTTACTTTTGACGGAGACGAAGAATTATCTGAACCAGAAACATACTCCTCAAGTTCTTCTGATTCTGAATCTCGTATTGACACCCTTATAGATAATATAATAGCCAATTTCTCTTTATACACGCCAGAAAGTAATAGTCTTTCTACACAGTCCCATTCACAGGAAATGACAATTAAAAATAAAAGTAAGAAGGAAAGGAACAAACATGAACGCCCAGAGCGTCATGAACGTCATGAAAGGGACTCTGTAGACCGTCCAGGAACATCTGGAGCTAGTCGATTTCCATTTAGTTATTCTGGGTTTAATTATAATACTTCTGTCTCTGAAAATGCAGATTATTCTCAATTTACAAGAACACCAAGAACTGCATCCTGTATTAGAACAAAAGAGGTAATTCCAGATGTTCCTGAAGAATATGAAAATATTGATGGTGAAGGATATTCATTTTCACATTTTAATAGTGCAGAAACATCATTTTCTCACCCTTACTCATCACACAGTCATTCTCATAAAAGAAGACTATGGAATGCTTCCCAAGGACAAGGTCATGAAAAGACAAGTAAACAAACTTGTGACAGAAGGACCACATCTGCTAATGCAGTACTACAACATCCAGAAGAAGGTAGTGGTAATAATAGTGAAGATGAATACTACATAGCTACTGGAACTACAAGACCAAATTCTTCGGCACCAGTTGTAAGCATAAATATTATGCTAATTATAATATATATATATTAAATAATTATGAAAATAACCAGTAATCATGATTTTATAGAAAGCCTGTTTGTTTTTGATTATTTATTTCCACCTCAATTTATTATACTATTTTAATTGGAACTTAACTTTGTATTATTAGGCTACTATTAGTATTACTAATTAATAATTTGCATGGCATATAATATATATAACTTATAAGTTGTGTGATTTTGACCCTGTCCCTGGTCTAGGACTGGTAACTTCAATCCCAAAAAGTCAATTCAGATCCTAGTCAATATAGACCTGGGGCCTTTAAATCCAATTTATTTGTTATTAGCTAATAACTGATAAATATCTGTTCTCATAAATTCAGTAACACCATATTTGCAAATAATTTTATGAGCGGATAAATTCTATAAATAGATGTCAGCCAGCTTATTAACAGACCTGCCAACTGTCCAGGAGGCTCTGGGACAGTCCCGGAATTGGGGGGCTGTCTCGGACATCCTGGAGTGATAGGCTAATGTCCCGGAATTGGGACACTCCTCATATTCTCCACTCCCCACCCCTTTTCCTCACTCCACTCCCACTCTCTCCAGGTTACAGGAGAAAATACACTTTATATGAATTTTCTGGGGTAATCAGGTCTGCTGAATTGATAAAATAAAAAATAACTAATTTGTTTATTCTATAAAAACTTCTG
>JAUZND010092518.1:0-14478 GCA_034780555.1 Coelogynopora nodosa | reverse complement strand
TATTAGGCCAAACCAAAGTTTAACACCCCCCCCCCCCCCCCCACCGTCAACTCCGCACAGACTCACCTTAACTATGGGCAGCGAGAGGAACCGCCGGAAGTCCCGCTGCAGCGAGAACTGTTCCTCTACCTGGCCGGACTGTAAGTCCCGCAGTCGACCCAACTGGTCCAGGAAGATCTCCACCAACCAGAGCACGAGGAGGGTCCTCTGAGCGCCCACCCCTCCTCCCGCTGGTACAGGCACACCACCTACACCCCCACCGCCGCTGCGTATCTCCAGGGAGGTAACCTTATGGAGGAGGAACTCCTTGAGGGGCTCCTTGTCAGGCAGGTGGATCAACTTGAGGGCCACTTCCTCGAACATGAGACTTGTGTTGGCGAAGAGTTCGGCGGCTTTCAGGTAGCTGGAGTATGTGGAGGGGGTTGGTCGACTCTATTTTATGGTTGACCATTGCGTTGAGCATAATTGAGCGAATTTATTTATATTTACAGTATACTTAGTAACAATTAGAGGATGCACGTAAAAAATACAATAAAAGATTTGCGGAAAGATTTTCCTAACTCTAAAAACATCATAACCGTGTGAGCAATGTTTTTTAAATGTTAAAACTTCTCTACATAATTTCTTGACAATGAGAACTTATGTTATACTTAAAATATAAAAATAATTAAATGAAGTAGATAAATATTTCTAAATATTAAAACAATTCTTTTAGGATGTTGGAAGAGACAGTCATCATATGAATATTCAATATTTCTAAAATTAACTCTGTCTGTTGTCATTGTCTGTATAGGGAAGACCTCTAGGACGAGTTCGCATATATTGAGTCATACATAGATTTTATTTGTTGACATTTAAATAAGCCAATCATAATTCTATTTTTAAAACTGCGGTTTTCAAATTTTCGAAGACCACACCTATTTAATGTTTTCCGATATTTCCATAGAAGCTGTAGGTAAACCGTATTTGCTGAAAGAAACTACCGAAGTAAATATTAGAAATTTAATGTAATACAATTAATGTAATGAATTTGAATGAATTAAATGAAAACATAAAACAAAAACTTTATCAACAGATATTAATAAAATTGATTCAAAAACTTCAAAACTTACTCTTCTTTTGCATAAAAGTGTTCCGCTTCACGAATAACAACCTGATTTTCCTGTTCTGCGTTCTGAAAATAATCCAAATAAAAAACAAGTTACAATCTTAAATTAGGTCATTCCAATAAAATTCTCTTCATTTTAAATAAAACCTACCTGGCAATAGTTTCTAGCTAGTGTAAATTCACCCATATCCATGTAGATTTGCCAGACATTTCTAAAGAAAGACAGACGAATATACATCTATTTCAGAGGCGGAAACAATACGTAATATCACAAGGGCAATTGTTAGAAACACAATTAAACAATGTTAAGACGCTTGTAACTAAAATCTTGTATTTAATCTTTCTATTACAGCTCACACTTTCTATTTGCTGATTGAGTTGAAAATTTGGTACTCATGCATATTGACCAACACCATATCGATCTACCAGAATACATTTACAACATATACATAAATTTTCGATATGATGATAATAAATTTATACAACCGATTGGGAATGGGGCAAAACTCGTATCAACTCCAAGCGGTGGTACACATTTTCTGTGTTATTTTTAAAACTAAAATAAATCAAAATTTATAATAAATGGAAATAAATGTGAACTAAAAAACATATAATAATTTGCAATCATTTTAATCGATAATTATTTACAAATAATATTCATTTTGAACACGTATTCATTTTCGCGCTCAATGCAAAATTGTTGTGAATCAGTAGGCAGTAACAAGGTACCCACCTGACCTCCCTGTTGACACGGATCTGATAGACGGCATGCGAGGTGTGCAGCCAGATAGTGGCCATGTTGGTGTCCCGACAGAGGCCCATGATCTTGCTGCCCAGCTCCTGCTGTGTGTGGTGCGAGTAGACCACCTGGTCCGTCAATACACACACCGCCTTGATGCTGTACACGGAGGGAGGTGTTGAGGGTGGGGAGGGGCGAGGGATGTACTTATTTAGAAATAGACCAGAGTTTCCAAACTTTCGTTATGATTGAATTAAAACATGCGGTTGCTTGTATGGTAAAGCGCCACCTTGCATGAAGGATCTCATGAAAGAGCGTTGCATCAACTCATGCTACAGTGCAGCTACGATCTAGACACAATCATCGTATTTTTCAACCAAATATGCTTCAATTACGCGCACATGTGTTTTCTTTTAGGATTGCTGCTCCTCGCTTGTGGAATAGCCTTCTTGAACATATTGAGGGTAACCTTCCTAGTTTGGGAAACTTCTTAAAACGTATATTATTTCGTAATATTTATATTTTAAAAAGTAATTATTAACTTTCACTTACATCTATTAAATTCTTTTTCTTCTCGCGTCGATTTTACTCTGTACAGATGATGTGTATGATTATTATCCAAATATTAATAACAGCTAACTGAAATACTGTTTTTGGTTCAAATAATCATATATTTTGTCGAAACGAATGATACAGTCTAAATAATCAAGCGAAATACTATTATTATAGTAATCGGCACCGAAATTTAAACGAATATATAAAAAATGAGGCAAAACTGATAAAACCAATTTGTTAGTCCTTTTGACAAAATCAATATTAGCCCTTTAATCAATGGATTAAATAGATATCAATATTAATTTCTATATAAAAATAGTTAATGCTAAATTACGGCCACTTTTTTTATTATGAAATTGACTAGAAAAAGACAATTCAGAAAAATTATAAATGGTTATAATATTATAAATAAGTTGATTTCGTTCAATTTCTATTATATAAGTAATCGTTTGACTTTGTAAAAATGCACTGTAAACATTTAAACTTTTTGAGTATGTGTGTCATAATTCTTGGTGGTCTAGTGGTTATATCCTTTCAATTATAGATACTGCACTACTATTATGAAGATAGCATTGAATGAATGTATGCAGACAACATCAAATTCATTAGAAAGGAATAATATCAAAAAACCAACAATAACAATAATATATATAATAAATTCATTATCGGAATATATAACACATGAAGTAACACCCTAATAATCCTAATGTTTCTATTCTGGCTTGAGAATGGTATATTTTTGAGATTGAATCATCGCGTGTTTAATTTTAAATACAATTTAAATTGTATTGTGGGTTTCTACATAATATACAACAGAATGATTGTCTCTATATAACAGGGTTCGTACGCCCCAACAGAATCTCAAGGGATCTTTACCCTTTTCAAAGGGTCCTATTTTCGCTAATAAAATAGATGTCTAAGATACTAATAATCTACATTGGGATCAAAATCTATTAAAACATTATGTTTGTATACAGAATTATCGCAGAATGTAATGAGTAATCACAAGAGAAACAAATGAACGAGTATCAATCAACCATCTAGTTCTTTCAATTTGGAGTATATATTTTTGGATATAACAGAAATTTGAAGCTGCTTTATCTTTTGCAGCATGCTTTATAGTATTGGATTTAACAATATTTATGTCAGTAGTAGAATAATAAAAAGGAGCAATAATATTTTTATAATGAAATAAAATTCAAGGGTTCTCAAGAGGCCATACAAACCCTGAATGAAGACTTATGTGACAGGGTGACCCCGTGCGTACCTACCTGTCCGTGTAGGCCACAACCACGTGGAATTTAGTGAGCGCTATACCCAGCGGCAGGCCGAGTCGCTCCCCGTCCACCGTGTGGTAGCTCAACAGCTTCGTCTTCGAGGTGACATTGTCGGTTCCCGCCCCCCCACTGGCGTCCACCTGGCCATAGTAGACACCCGGACCTGGCGATGGTGGACGGGGCATTCACACAAGCTATCAGCGGTATTCACGTATGAAGATAGGCTCCTTTTTGAAAAACTATTTGGTATAAATTTTGATTGTATGATATTAATAATAAAATCAATAATTATATACTTCTAAATAGATACTGTAGATACTTATACAGAAAAATATAACATAAAATAACTTATATACTTATAACTTATAACATAAAATTCTCTGTAAGATTAACCACTAGATTAAACATATAAACCTACGATAAATGAATACTTTTCCATATAAAAAATACATTTTCAACTTGAAGTTACAAAAGTAATATTAATTAAGTTAAATGAAACGAAAAATATATTACAAAGATAAATATTTAATGTAATGGTAAGATACTAGTTGAAGGGTGCACAGCAAAAAACCAAGTAACTATAAAAGAAATTATAGTCAAACATTAATAATAATGTGATAAAGTAACTTAATTAATATTAATTAATTATTAAATACATTGAAATTATAAATATTTTACTAATTTTTAAATATATAAGTTACCCTATTCTTGCTCATTGCACATCAACTTTTTTTAAAATTTACCTTTAGATTTCATATTGAAAACTTTAAAGTAATTTGATATAATTATGGAGTTTTCTTTGTGAAAATCATGAATATCATGCATTTATCAAAAGTGTTCGGTACATTTAAGGAAATGTATTTATTATTGTGCACATAATTGTGCAGATAATTGCACAATATTTAGCCAAAGTTTCATAGTACAAGTATAGTATATTTATTACTGCTAATTAATATACCACGCGTATAGTCTGAAACCATTCACTGAATTAAATACACATTAATTAGTACCACAACATTTATAAAAATCCAAGGATTAAATAAATAATAATAACATATTATAACCAATTATGTGATCGAACACGTCATGATATTAATCCGCTTACCTGTCATCCAAGCAAAACTATCAGGAAGACTTCGATGTTTGGGATAATAAAGCTTCAAATCACTGTAGCCGAAACTTCCGGGAAATTCGAGAAATTTAGCCCCTGAAATAGTGCAACATCAAGATATTGAAAATTAACATTTTCATAATTTAAAAGTCAGAAATATGGTACCAATCATATGCCATAAAATTGTTGCTAAATAATTATTGAGATAAGTTCATGAGTTCATAAGTTCATGAGTTTAAATATATAATATAACGGTACTATAGTTTTGTGTCTAAAAGAATTTGAATATGTAATAAACTAAGACGTGCTAACTGATTAATTCTTAATTTAATAAGTTGGTCTTGTTTTTAATTTGCCTTAGTGAAATAAAATATTAAAAAATCAATAAAAGTTGAGATATATATTTAGGGTAATTACAAGTTTATTTATCCATATTAATGTGAAATAAAAATAAGAACGATGTATAACTTCTAATAATTTGTATTAATATACGATTATGGAGTAATCCGAAAATTAAAAAAAATATATATTTAAGTCATAAATCGTTAATATTTTTATTTCACTTATATCATAAAAATTTGTCATAAATAATGTAAAGTAAATAACGATAACAACCCTTTTCATTTAAAATATTTATTTAGATATATAATTAAATTTATTACATAAAACGGAATTATATTTGGACATTTTTTAATTATATAATATGATAAACTTGAAATATGATTAGTGTTAAAAAATGCAAGATATTATCTTAGTTATTTCTGCATACTAAGAATCAATAAAATTAATATAGTAAAAAATTTAATAATCCAATTGGTAAAAGACACCGAGATCTAACCAGCATGGTAAGCTACGAGTCGACCCCTTCCTTGTATTAAACAGAGCAACACTACCAAGAGTGCTCTCTCACCGCCAGGGATGCGCTCATAGGTGGCGAAGATGGCTTGGAAGATGGGCGGCTCGGGGTTCTGCGGGGAGGCCAATGGTCCCGTGAACTGGTAGAAGCGGTCGGGTGTGGTCACCAACATGAAGTAGCGAGATTCGCCAGTGCTCGGCATCCGCTCGAACTCGATCCCCGTGATGGACTGGCCAAGGTTATACAGCTACACTCGTGGGGGGGGGGGGGCGGTTAGGTGCGCTGTGTACCTTACTACTGTTTTCATGTTGTGTTTCTAATATTTACCTATTAGGAAATATTAAACAGTCGGAGCACACCATATAGCCACAATTTGAGCATGCATTGTTCGTGAAACAACTATTGAGTCTATTATAATATTATTTACAGTGAAAACAAATATTTAACATATCTAAAAAATACTCGGCTTTGAATTTACTTCTAAATTTCCACCTTTTCCAACTTTCCCGACCATATATAAACCCAAGATGTAATTACTGACAGTGGTAAATTCTATTTACTGTGAATCCCATAACATAAAAATAGACTACTTTCTACTGTGTACCATGCAAGAGGACAATTCATAATCAGTCGGTTGTTCCATATACTGACCAGAAAATTAGTAGAATGCTTATACATGATATACAGTATACTGTCATTGATTTTTACTTAGTTATTTAAATCATAAACACGTTACATTTAGCAATATGTTTAATGTCTCAACTCAGTGGTTTTTCTCCCAGAAACTGAATGAATGTCAATTATAATTACAACAAGGCGAATTGGTTAAATAATTATATTTAATATTAATATAATATTTATTAAAACAATCATGGTGTATTAACCATTCGCACTGACCAGATACATTTTCCTAATAGGTTATATTATATCAATATACATATTTTTTATTAAATTATGTAAATTGATTAAAGTTTACCATTTAAGGTTATGAATGATAAATGTGATATAATAAATAATTATTAATAAATATCAAAACATAACCGCATTCTCTATTGAGAAAAAGTGTGTAAGATCAGAGTGTAGAAACGACGTCTATTGTCTCACCTGACTCCAATACTGGTCGACATTACTCTGGAAGAGCTTCGTCTCCTCATTGGCATTGATCTTGGTCTCAAAAATGAGTCCGGCGTTGGTTCCCACTAGAATCTCCCGGGTCGTCCCGTCATCTGAGTTAAATCTATTCCAGCCCACGGAATCCAGCAAGTGGCCCTGGTTAAGTGGCAAGTTAATACCAGCAATTAATATTCGGCGGTTCGTACAAACAAGTTTCAATTCGAGGGCTTCTGATCATGAAATTCAAGAGTTTTTTTGAACATGAAAATATTTTTTTATGAATATCTTTCAGCATATAATATTTCGGTGTGGATTGCCTACAATATTATTTTTCATTTTGACGGTGCTCAATAATTAAACTAAATTAGATTAATAAAACAATTATTTCCGTCACTAATTTTAATATTGTATTTAGGCGAACATTAAAACATAAAATTAACAATTGAATATTTTAAGATAAGTAATAAAAATAATAAGTAGAATATGTATAACTTGTTTCAAATCACATTAGTGTATTTGTTCGTAGAATATGTAGTGCACAATACATAATTATATTCATATAACATAGTAGTTGTAAAAGAAAATAACAATATATTATACAAAACCATTTTGTAAAATGGTTCCAAAATAAAATGGAAACACACGTGTTTAAAGCAATTAAAGCCAGTTGCAGAATTCTATCGCAGTCTTGTCCATTCGATTACTTGTTATTGACCGCTACGAAGAACATGTGTTAGTATAATATTTCATGATTCTGAGTCAGAAGCCATATAAATATTGCGTGGATCCAAAGAAGACAAATGTACCACGATTGCAGAATTTCTTACAGAATCAGAAACAACATTTATGTAAATATCAAGTTTGAATATTTTCGAGGGTTTTTCAAAGACTAAAATCAAATATTTTCGTTAATTTTTAGTGATTTCGAGGGTCTGTACGAAACCTGAATACTTCACAAATAAAGATTAACATATTTGATAAATACATTCAAAATATATACAATAAGCATATTTTGTTTATTTTTAAGCATAATCAAGGAGTGTTTAAACCTTATCAGGTTAAAATGCAACAAAAATGTAACAAATTGAATAAAAATACATTTAACTTGTTACAAATTGACCTGATGTTTTAAAGGAATTTAAGAGAATCAAGGAGCGCGGAAACCTTATAGTTATATATATATATATACAGCTTAGTACAACAAAGGATAGTTAAGTTTAAATGTCGGTCACCTTTGCTTTGTTGAGCGGACGGACAGCCTTAGAGTTTCTGCTGAGATAGAAATTCTCTGCGGACTGCATACTGATTATGAGATGACGACCAGTTGGGTCGAGGAAGAGATTGTGTACCAAATCCTCAACTACGCGACTTATTTTGATATCTGAGTGAACATGGAACATATTTAGAACAATAAGTTCAAGATGTAAAAATGATTCTTCAATTACTACGAATTTTTGTTATGTTGTAGGCAGGCCTTATGTAGGCCTTATGCACGTCATATAGTTCCAATTCAATTTCAATTATAAATGAACTAATCCCACAACAATTTTTGAACATAAATTAGTCATTTTTATAAACAAAATAACAAACGGAATTCATTAAAATATACAGCTTACCTCTTTTCTTTGAAGTGGCTATAAACACAATCACACACAATGCAAGTTGTATTACTTTATTATTTTTATATCACAAACGCAATCCTGCACTTTTAACCAAAAAGATAAACTTTAACGTTTTAAAAATTAATCAATAGTGACATGAGGTTTTCAGAAAGCCACGTCAGTTTTATAATTACATTTAAAACTGATCTTCTGGTACATTTCTGAAAACAGTTTTCTTAAGAGCGCACATTAGGGCCATAGTTGAGAGAAATTACCTTCTTGGGTGGCATCTTTGCCTATTTCATACCGAAGAATTGAATTATTGGTCATAGCAACCACGATGACATTCTTCGAGACCTGCATGTGGGTGATTGCAGCGGTCGGCCTAAAACATAAAATTAATGTGATGAACAATTTGAAATGGTATTTATTGTCTTTTAAATTACGCTACTATATTGTGTCCCTTTATGACAGGTATCAAAAATACCCAAAGACTGTTACATATAAAAAAGCAACACGTTAGGAAAAGAAAAATAACAATCGTCATGTGATATACAATTAACATCAAATCCAAAATACTTTACTGAAATAATTTTGCTTCATGGTTTCTAAATTAAAAAGTAAACTTAAAATTATTTAGTTCTATATTTCTCAAAATGTCAATGTCTCACATGATCGCGTTGGTTCGTTCAAGACTGAAGATGGCATCTTCCCCCACAACTTCCGTGGCCAACTGAATAGAAGAGGGATAGTTTATCATATCAGATGAAGATCACGTTAATGGTCACAAAGCGTTACAATTGTCAATAAAGTAAAAAATGCAAAAATATATTTATTTAGTAAAATATAAAACATAGGCAATTATTTGAATTCGCACAGTTCTTTTAAAAATGTCATTGTTGTGGAGGAATAATCATCAACTATTGGAAAATAAATAAGCAAAAATATCTTAACATTGCATGCCTCAAAATACTTACTTTCGAATTACTAAAAAATTTTATTATTTTAAATAGTCATAATCATAGATTTTTTATATCAAAATAGCATCTAAAAAGTAGTACAGGAATAAATAACATAATAGTTATAGCAAATTAAAATTTGGTTCAAAGTTTATGTAGTTTAAAATAATAAATTTCAGATTAATTAAATTTAATAATGATTAATCTAACGAACACTAATGCTACATAAAAACAATACGTTGAAAAGTTCCAAAGCAATTAAAAATATATCAAGGAAATTTAGATACGAAGATATTTTTTGAATTTAGGCTTCAGGAAATCAAAGAAAGAATTTATTAGTGTTATTTTGAAAATATGTATGTTATACATAATACTCACAATAATCGAGCGTGCTGCAAATGCACTCTCCTTATCAAACGCATTTTCCATAATTTAGTAAACAATTGACACTGAAAAAGTAAATAAATTAAAAAATATATAATAAATACGTAAAGAACTAATGCAATAACATTGTATTCTGCAAATAATTTGTACAAAATTAAGAGTTTGGCGAAAACGCGAACGAGTCATTTCGTTGTATCTTATTATGAATGAAAACATTTGAGAAACTGATTAAAATAAAAGTATAAAAATTAAAGGCCATTTTTTTAATAAAAGTATAAAACAAAACGAAACAAGTGTTGAATAATGCTACAGTTTCAAGAACAATTTGAAGATATTTCAAACACAAAGACAATTTATATTTGCTTGTATTCTTTTAACTATAGATGTGTCATTATCTGTATTGATTATACGATAATTGGGTAATATGTCATAAAACTTTGTACAAAGTGATTTTGATTGTGTTACACCTTGAACGTTTGATTTTTGGAACCTATTCGTAGTTTTCACTGAGAAATGTGAATTAGCCGAAAATCTAGAAATATTTACTAACAATTTGACACAAAAAATACCTGCAAAAACTACATGATTTGAAAGAGAACATATTAAATAGGTCTACTAGCCAGGTGTAACCTTCTAAATAAATATCACGCGAAGGAATCAGAATGGGTTACAATTTAAAATAACTTTCAAATGAATTTCTGGTTTATTTAAAATGAAACATGATAAACTTAACCAAAAAATACAGGGAGAAATATTATGTTGACAACTTTTAAATAAAAAAAGGTAAACTATAGCACGTTACATTATGGAATACAAAATACTAATAAAATGTTGGTTAATAAAGTTGATATTTCAAACACATGTCGCGATTAAATCCATATTAGTAAAAGTATAAAACTAGATGTGGATCATACAGATTTTATTCAAATGCAGTATATAACACTTTAAGCTTTAAACATGTCATCGGGAAACACCAGCAAATAGTTTAACAATAACATATCATTGTGTATCTCAACAGGAACCTATTTGCTACAAATTAAAAAAATGTAACGGATAAAAATTATTTGTTTTGAAGATATTAACAACATGAGAACCGGGGCATAATGTGTAACATATTTCATGTATTAAAAAATAATCCTAAAAATACAACGTACCAATAATATTTTACAGTGAGGCAAGACTCATGATAATTCATGAGGCAGACGAGATTCACAAATTAAAAAATATCACAAAAGACAGTCAACAGTAAATAAACAAAACAAAAAAGACAGTTCATCTATACAATGATGCCCATATGGAGCGCCCAATTTCCCAAGGCAGAGTCAACCAAGTTCACCGCAGATACGACAATGGCGTTCAATCCCTCCGCTAACCGGACCCAGCATCGGGGGGCGACTGACATGCCCCGCGCATGTAGTCCTCCCTAGCCGAGAGAAACTCGCGCGCCACCACCGGGTTCTCCTCGACCCAGCGCTCCGCAGTGTGCTCCTTCAGCCAGCCCGACTCGCCGCTCGATTTGATGTCTGACACCAGCGCCGACAGCAGACTCTCCATCGACTCTGGAGGTGGTGGTGTGGCTGTCGCCATGGCTATGCATTGACCATCGTCCCCAGCGGCGCAGGTGACTGAGGAGCTGTTGGTGATGGTAGTTGATGGCAACGACGGAGAATAGTTGGCGGCGTGCTCGAGTAGATGGTCGAGGTCTGCAATGGAGGTGTCAAGAGAGACATTAAGTAGAGTCTTGCTGTGAAAAAAATATAAATATAAAACTGTGAAAGGAGAAAGACGGTCTTATTATAATGAGTGTATTGTAGTAAAGTTTGTCTTAAAATAACTAATCTGTGAGCATGATTCAATGCTGAGGTCTAGGAATAAAACCTCCAATAAGAAGTTTGATAAAAAATAAAAAGTTTGGCCCGACAAAAAATATTTTTCACAACACTGTCATAAATGTAATAACTGTTAATCAGAAAATAGTAGCCAATAAAATCATTTTCCTCGTATTAATAGAGTCCTCGAGCATATTATGAAACCACAGAGTACATTAAAGGGCCTTTTAGAGGCACTCACATATTGTATATACCATCAAATGGTACAATATTACAAATAATAAAATTCACTAACTAAAAAATCAAAGAACTTTATATACACAAGTGGTTAGGTTAGTCTCAGTGGTTAACCTCAGTGGTTAGGCTCAATCATGTCTGAAATTGGTTAATTAATGTTTATTAGTCATAATTTGAAAAAAGCAAACGTAAACTATCAATTTATTTAATACTAAATGTTATATGATTATAAAACTTAATTTATTATGATATATTATAAACTTTCAAATAAACTGTTCGAGAGGAAATAGATCACAGTTTGAAAATTACACATCAAATTAACATTAAAATCACATTAAAAAATATTCATGTAATTAGTAGTTAGATAATTTTGAATAATAAATTTAAAAGTATTTTTTTCTTCTATGAAAGTAATAATACAGAAATGACAACAATATTTCAGGACATCCGACTACTTCTTCGAGTTTTAGAAAAACTGCAACATAGTTTGTAAAGGAATTTTACACTATAAAAAACTTGTGTAGGTTGTCCCACCTTGTTCTAAAGAGCCAAGAGGTCCCGCTACCCACACTCGCAACCAGCCAGGCTCTGGCATTTCAAGGTCACGCCCAGTAATCATGGATGTCAGTTTAGGAGTGAGGTCCCGGAAGAATGCTGCGTCAGATTCCCAGCTCAGTTCTGGCCCTAGCAGCTGAAACATAAAACGAAGCATGTTCAACGTAATACATAAATCAAATAATTGATGCGACAAAATTAACAAACTGTCAACAACCTTAGTAAGGCAACACCAGACAGAGTAACCTTGACGATGGAAGTGAATATGCTGGTTCAAGCCTCGAGTACGAGTCATTAAAAGGTCACAACGACGATGGAGTTCTTTGCTGAACGTTGGCATGTAGTGGTCAGTAAACCAACCTGGAAAACAATATTGGTTGCATAGTTAATGGTTATAACATACTTTCCTATAGTAGAAATAAAGCAATATCGCATACTCTGATCCTTGAGGAGCTGTGAAGCTGCCCTCACAGCAAGCAATGACGCGGGAGCCACACTCGTCCATCGATTGATGGCCTCGGTCAGACGAGCTTCTGTTCGGCCAGAGAAGAACCAGCAACAGTGGAGACCAGGATAGCTCAAGAGCTGCGTGAGGATTGGTAAGCAACATAATATATATATATATATACATTAATAATAGGATACAACTACGAAAAAAAATTTAATCAATAGATTCAAGTGTTAATTATATATAGTTGCAGAGAAAATCTAATGGTAAACAGGTTATCTATATTACTTCCATGGGACGGGTGTAAATACATTAAACTATATTTTACTACCCATTTTACTATAGATTAATCAACATATCGTATTATAAAGCAAAAAGCAGACATATTTTAATAATAAACATTATGGTTTTTAAAAGAAAGTACATATTTGTAGTAGTCAGCTCTACTAATTTTTTTTAAGTTTTGAGAAAAATGTTAAGTAAAAAGCGACGAATTTAACATGACAATATATGATAGACACAGCTACAATTAAATAATTTAAGTCTAGCTTGTCAAAAAGAAGTTACTTATAATGTTGTTACACGTATAATTAATTCATTGTGACTAGCTGGGTATGGAGCATTAGGCTTCATTTTTCATAGTATTTTGACTATGTGGCTAGTTCTTCATGGCACATCTTTCATATTGAAAAAAAGAATTGCACGTACTCTTGATGTGTAAATCTAAAGATTCAGGGATTTTTGGGAGATACACACTTTGATGTTTGAATACTTCCAAAAAGTGCACAATTGTAGACTTTTGTATGTTATTTCTACTTGTCTACCAGTTAACCTTTACGAGGCATTGGTGGCTGTGCGAACGCACTTTAGAAGAACGTCATTGACCTGTATGTGGCAAATCAAAAAGATTTTTGTTCAGCAGATATAGATGGTCCACTTTAATCAATATTTTACATAATCTTATAGATTTTCATAGTACGTCATTCAGGATATGTATCCTGAATGACTTCATGCAGCCAACAATTATATTATTTTCCATGTACATGGAAAATAATATAATTGTTGGCTGCATGAAGTGACGTCTAGATGGAATCAATTTTAAAATATAATCATGTTCTATTAGTTAAATGTTAGCGTATGTGTATATAGTTGAATCAATATTTATTTAGGGTCACACATTATGGTGATTAGTTTTCGTAGGTCCAGTATGTAGAGGGTTAAGAATACACCATACAAATTTTAATGCATTCTCTGAGGTTCCTGAAGGTCTTTAAAAAGTAATTAAAATAACATAAACCGAACATACTAAAATAATCTTTATTGCTCGAATATATTTCCGTTTGTACTACAGTCCAAATATGTTATTCTGAAGAACAAAAAATTACTATTGTTCCAAATTTGAAGTTCCAATGATATCTGGAAGTAGTTAATCCTCAGTGGGGTTGTATTTTGAAAAAAAATCTTGAAACCAAAGAGATGTCAAAGTCAAGAAAGACGGTTTTCAAAATAGTTGGATATAGTCCACAGTGATTGCTTATAAATATGTTGTCTTCTATTTTAGGTATAACATAAGCGTTCGCTATATATGTATATATATTGTACAGTTAGAAATTTATAACAATACATAACGTGATATTACTAATAAAGAATTACTTTGTAAATCTTTCAAAACTACCTTAGGTAATATTGAGCCCTTTTTTAATAAC
>JAUZND010092517.1:0-35797 GCA_034780555.1 Coelogynopora nodosa | reverse complement strand
GAGTCATCAAGGGGGGGGGGGGGTAAAAAAAAAAGCGTGGGCGAGGGGGGTGTTATGCATAAAGAGATGTTCCATACTACTTACGGCATATATTGGGGATGGAAATACATTTTCAAAACAGATGCAGACAACATTTTTACAATAGATTTTTTGTTTATTTATTTATAATGTTTAACCTGGTGGGATTTACAATAACTGTTATTCATATTTAACCAGATTTATTTATTTATTATTATTATATAATAACGTACTAAAATAAGTTACCTATTTTGAAAACTTTATGTATAATCTTTAAACTGTTAAAAAGCTCGAATGTTTGTAAATGACCTCGAATAATGTGTGATAAATACGGTATATTTATTACACGGTAGAAAGGACACAAACAGGTAAAAAATCGTCGTTGAATGACTAACGGGATAAGGAAGGGGCATAAAATCATATTTTAATATCGTCTGTAATTAACAATCTATGTTACTGATGAATTAAGAGTTTAAACATATCGGTAGATTGTACTAAAGTACATGGTTATTTCAACATTCCAATTGAAACGTTTAATTAATTATTGAGTAAAATATCAAATTATGATTTGCAATTTAATTTAAACTGCAATAAACTATAACATATTTACATTTGATCAATCTTTTAATTAAAGTTTTGTTTGAATCAATATAAACTCGATATATATATATATATTTCTAGGCGTATTTCACAAAATAAATTAATTACTGAAAAGTGCCATATATAAATACTATATTAAAAATATATTTTTATAAATTTTGTCACATAAGAAAAAATTAAGAAAGGGAAGGGTAGGACTAGACTAGGGTAAGACTAGGGTACAATAGAAAAATTAAATTCGTCGTTTGCCAATTTTAATACAAAAAAACAATGACACAAATTACAAAAATTACATAATTTCATTGAAGTGTACAACTATATAACTTAATTTCAGTACAGCTAGGCTATATATCATATTAATTTGAGAAATGACCATGTTTAGTATGCAAATAAGTTGTTAAATGAGGAAAATGTTATAATTAGCGCAAAATGGATTAATCGACTAAATCTTCATAACTGTTATCATAATATTAATTTATATGAGGCTACTTTACACACTCAAGTAATTTACTGAACACACTTTTGGAATAAAATGTCAATGGAATTTAATTGAGATAAAATGTTCCAACAGCTAAAATCTATTTTCAATATCCACAATATGAACATTTAATTGTTTGTTATATTGAATTTAAAAGACGTCAACTAAAAGTAAGAAAGTATACGATTTATATAAATATAATAAAATTTGTTTAACTAAAAAAAGTTTGTATATCATATAATTTGACTTATATACTATTGAGAAATACATTTATTTCATTATGTAAGAAATATGTAATATTTGTGTTGATGTGAAGTAAAATTATTTTGGATATTACTTTTGTATTACGTTTATGATTAATTAATTGCTTACATAATACTTAACTTGTTTTAGTCAATAAATAATGCACCTGTCACGACTGCGTATTTGGTGCAAAATATAATAATAAAAACGGGTGACAATATAAAATGTTTTATTACCAATGCAACTTTTTACGTGACGAGGTTAAAATAGGTCACTCAGAAACACGAATATAAAAGTAACGAATTTAGTCTGTGAAGGAATATATTTTTTATAATCAATAAAACAAAGAAAGAACGTATTGTAGAAATAAATAATTCAAATTAAACATGTCATGTAGGGTTTTAGTTAGAAAAATATAATAATGGAATTTAATCAAAGAGTTGATAAATAATTATTTTTATTGGAAATGTAGTTATTACTATTTATTAATATTTATAAGTAGCCATTTAATTGTAATTCCATAATTTAATAAGTGTTTCATGCATAATTTAAAACTATTTCGGCAATTAATTTTAATGTAAAACAATATTTTTGATTGATCTATAACGATCACTAAAAGAACTAATTAAGATAATTTCATATTTTTCTATTGTAATATTTAATCATGTTAATATTTATATCAATTTATTGTATTATTTTGTTTATTAATAATGATTGAAAATAATGTACTACAATGTCGCATATTTCAAAAATAACTTTTTTATATGAAAATAACTAATAACAACTAAATCAATATAATTAAAGTTGAAAACTGAAATTTAAAATAAACTTTTAGATAAGTATTTTAGTATTATTTTAATGTTTTCTTTCTTTATTCAATATAATTTAAACAACAAAAACTTAAGGTAATATTGATATGTAAATTTGAAATTGGTCAATTTGCTAACTACGTCTTTATATTTTTGTAAATTATTGATATAATCGTCGGTAGATTCAATTAAAATGCAATCTCTATAATAAAATTAAATTTTTATAAAGTAATATTTTTGTTATGACTTGTTACATTTTTATAATCTAACTTTTTTTTAATAATAAATCATTAAAAAGGTGTCGTTTTTTCTGTGAACGTTTAATTAAAATAGAAAACGAATTTTTATTTAAAACATTAGATTTGGAATATCCCATGAGAAAAACCTTAAATCATAACATTGGCATGTAATCCTCTTATAATCCTATTATCTTAGAACTTAAGAAAGTTGAATGAATAATCTGTTGAATATGAATAGATTTTTTCTCGAATACATCGTCGCAATTTATAACCTACTTTTATTTGCCATTTTCAGCGTTGTATGTAAAAAAAATTATAAGTATTATGAATGCATTGCATACACAGAACAGCTTTGAAATAAGATTTATATTAATCCTACTTATTTTATTTTATCAGGCTTATTCATATATTAATTAACCGAAACTATTAATCACGAGTGTTGTGAGATTATAGAGAGAATAAGAGACACCAGAGAGAAAAACTTTGATTTTCAAGCAAACGTATCGTTTATTTTGAAACATCTTATTTGATCTAGATACATTCGTAATGTTTGAAAAACAATTTTTAATAATATAGGATTAAATACTGTACATTATAATATTTAATATAACACAGCATGTGATAAACAAAATATAAATTCGAAAAGTATAGTTTTAAAAATAAGAGTAATTAATATTATGACCCACATCGTTTTAATAAAATGATATAATATAATGTGTTGTGTTGTGTTATGTTGCATTTAAATTTGTTACATTTCGCATTTCCTAATATTATCACAAACAAATATTAGAGAATTAGTCGGTCAATCAGTCGGTCATAGAGAAATATTATATACTTAAAATCTATTACGTATCAACATATACGTAAAACTATAGTACAAATGGCAACGCCAACATCTAGTAGACAGTGAGGTGATTTCATTAATTCTATTTTTTACTTTTTACTTTCATGTTCAAGTTTACTCTCGTAATCTATCTTTATGTTAAAATGGATATAATCGGAAAATCATATATTTCTATATTATGTTGTTATTTAGTATTATATTTATTTTATCATTTGCCAAATTTATCAATATAGATAAAAGGTTATGAAAAGTACAACTAAATGTTTAGTCAAACACTATCACTAATAAAATGTGAGAAACTTGCTTATCTTAATAAAACACTTTCCTCCTTAATAATATGAAATTAAACTAAGGCAAAAATAAATTGAACGATAGAGCGTCCTGATCTTATACATCTCTTGTGTTGCCCTCAAACACTATTTTATCTCCTCCTCCTAAATTTGATCATCAACGAGGAAAGAGAACTGCGGGGAAGGGAAGTAGTGTCATCATCAACTTGAAGTCACACCACTTGAGTCAGCTAGACTACTACTAGGAAGGCGGAAGGGAGAGAAGGCGAATACCTACTCCTTTTTTAAGGGAATTGAGGCAGTGGCAGAGGTGATGAAGTAGGGGCCAAGAAATCATGCCGCTCTTTTAGGTTTTAGGACGTATTTTATCGTCTGACAGATTAAGATAAACGAAATTGGGCAACTCCGCTGCACACTCTCTGTGTATAATAGTTACCTTATCTTTCACCATTTCGGAAATATCCAGCAAGGCGTACCGAGACATTGAATTGCTATTCACTAAGCAGGCGGGTGATCTAAAATCGAAAATGAAAGCAAAGAATGACAAACTGAAATTGGAATGAAATGAAAGGTTTTCTTTTCTTTCAATGAAAAGTACAGAATAAGTATGACCTTCAATATAACTACAATGTTAGAAATGTATCCAAGACTTTCTAATTAAATTTCTTATTCACATACAGCACTATTGTTTTAAAAAATATACATTTAATTCTTTTATTTCTTTTATTGTATATTTCAGTTACAAAAATTACGTTAAATAATAAATATGTCATGCGTTTAATAGTTAGCATTCTATACACTTAAGTCTTATTCTTTTTTTAAAATAGTTAATTTGCAAGAAACGTTTCAACAAGAATATACATCTTTAGAAATATTCACAATACATTTCTTCAATATCTTCCGCATGAATAAAATAATTTATTTCAATTTAAATACTAATTGAAATAATGTATATTAATGAATATTTTTATATATATAATACTACTAGATTCATTAATTTGCATTTTTCAGAATAAAAAATATGAAAATATTGTAAACTATGTAAAATATTTCAAAGTAAAAAACGTCAAATTTACTTTATCAACTTTAATACTACTATTTTAATATTGAAATTGTTAACTAAAATTGTTTGTGTTTATTTAGTGATAAACACAGTTCCGTTTGGTCATCAGTATATATACATACATCAACATATCAATTCTCTTTCAAAGCGAACTGTCTGAAAATTTGATTAAACATAATTTGTTGTTGTTCGATAAGTTTCTGTTAAAAATATCGATTATATATTATTTTCATCGAGATTATAAACCAATATCAGTTTCCTTCTGAAAAATATTCGCTTATTAATATCATTGAAAGCGAATAACAAAATCATTGATTATATTGTTGTTGTCGGTAAGAGTCACAATAATTTTTTTTAAGTAAAGACAATGGCGTCTCAATCTAGATAAACATAGTTATTATATACTCAAATAATAATGGATGTTGTACATGCTGATCGGTGTACGTTTTTTTACAACAAATAAATAATTTTATGAACCACAAATGTACAAATGTCACTTTTTAGCACAAAGTGGTCTTACTTCTAGTTTATAAAATTGGCAATTAGCGTAAATACAATATGTAATGTAATAGCACCAAATCTATAACTGACAACGTCAGAGGCCATTTTAGACTGAAAGTTATCTTAAATATAACAATATTCCAAATTTTCACTCTCCGGTGATATCCGGGGTGCAATTCAAGGAATACGTTTTGTGATAAAAAAAATTGAAATATTTGCAATCAAATGTCTATACCATAGGTTCATGAAATTATTAAAAGAATTTATTAAAATGTATTTAATGGGCATGTACTATAATTTAAAATAGATCATTAGAATTTGTCCCCTCGGTGGTATAAATATTTAAATAATAAGACACCAGTGTCGTTAATATATACGAAAAGTGTTTTTATTATAATGAAATAAAAAAAGTTGTTGTATATTAACATTGTCATTGAAGCTTTGCCAGAATGCATTCATTTTTAACTTTAGATAGTGTTTTAAACGTACTCATGCTTAAGAGATCTATTCATTTGATTTTACGTATGCTCTATCATTCTCTTGACTATATAGTCCTAAATATTTAATTGTTACTTGTTTGACTAGTTGTTTGATATGTTTAGCATTGTCGGTGTCGTTTTAAAATGTATTATGTATTTTAGATGACTTTATAAATTTCATGTTCTTTCTCTATCAAAACAGATTGATTCCCATTTAGCTCAAATACTCACCAATTAGTCTTCAAATTCAACAATCAATTTATTTAATTGCCTAAAATAGTAATTTGAATACAACTGCAGCGATCGATGTTATATTTTTTTAATGTTTAAAATGTTTCGAGGTAAGCCTTTTTTCTTTAAAGATTTTGATTTTGTTTTGGACAATGTACAATATAATTGATAACAGCTTTTCAGTAAGAAAATCATCTTCGACATTACCAATTTTAATCTCAAATTACTTATTTCAAAAATATGTAATGAAGTAAGTAATTAACAGAACTATTCATAAATAATAATCTGGTTATTTAAAAAAACACCTGATAAAACAGATGTTAGACTTGTAATCACATAATATTTATATTAAATAGATAGTATATACTTAAATTTTATAATTATTTTTTCAAGCGGTAAGACATCCCTATTATAAATACAATGTGTATATATTTAATATATGCAATAGTGGTAACTAATGACGAATAGTGGTAACTAATGACGAATAGTGGTAACTAATGACGAATAGTGGTAACTAATGACAGGCGAATATATAGCTTAGTGGTTACTGAGTTTGCTCATCAATGGCTAGGTTGTTTGTTCGCTTCCTATTCTGTCCGGATAAGGGGACGAATCCCTAAGCAGATCACCATATTATCGATTAATCTGTTATTTAATGTCATATACAATTTTATTAAAGAAAATATATTGTACAAAGATTAATTATTCTTCTTATCGTGCTGAGCAAAAAAATGATGTTAACCTTGACTTTTTCGATAAACAAAAAAAATTGAAGCATAATTTATAATTTGATTTATATGGACCCGAACAAATTTAAGTATCAACCAGTAGACATGGTACTGCATTTTACATTTCAGATGTTCCTTATCGTGTAAAGAGAAGAGACGTTTACTTCACAGTATGTGTATTAAAGTAAAGTTTTGATACCTTACAGTCTTGGCTCCTTAAGGGTGAACTTTTAAGGTATGACTTTAAATTTTATATTGTTTATAAAGAGACGTTTGTTAGAAAGAGACTGGTATGGGAATTTTGACCATCATTAGTACTGAGTAGAAATTGAACCTTCATCCAAACAATCAGTGAACGAACTTACTAACCATTAAACCACATCTTCATCTATTATAATCATCGTGTGTTACTAAATATTTGAAGTCTTTAACTGTTATTACACCTACAATCGGAAGTAAAATTCCACAGATATACATTGGCGCCAGGACATGGGGGCAAAGGTGGCATTCGCCTCCTCATAATCTATAATGGGCAAACGTATCTTTTTGCCCCCCAAAAGATGTCATAAACTCAACATTTTATATAGCCTTTACAATTATACATCAATATACGTACCATGTTACAGGCTTATGTCAATAACATATATATTGTGAATTGTTACATAAAATTAGTTGTAAGTTAGTTTAAATCTTTAGAAAGTTGCTAGTGAATTCGTTGCTTTAAATAATAACAAAAAAATTATTTCGGCTCATTTGATTAAAAAAATCACTTTACATCTATCTAAAGCTAGATGCAAATAGTAAATTACAATACATATTTCCGTGGTTCTGTTACATATATTAAGCAGTAATTTGAATTATAATTATTCTAATTATACTATTATAATTATTCTATTATTATATATATATATATATATATTATTCTATATATTATAACTATTCTATTATAATTATTCTTATTATTCTAATTATTGAATTCTTGTATGTGTAGATAATAAATATCTGTATACTTCTCTTATCCACAGGTTTGACTTGCCATCTCATCACTCCAGGCCAGTTTTACATAGAGTACAAGCTATTCTTGGAGTGTAAACATCTTTTATATTGTATATATAATATTTGTGGTTTGATGATAATTCATTCCTTTTGTTTGACCTTTCTGAAGTTTAGTCATGAATTTTGGATTTTCCTTTAAACCATCCTGATATTATTATAAAATTGTGTTCCTTATTTGACAGTCGCATTGATAATTTCTGATTCTTCTTTTTTATTTGTTTTGTGGTGATGATAAGGATTTAAACAGAAGTATCCATTTATTATTAATATGTAAATTGCAAATCATTTGATTAAATTTTATTCATATATGTATCTATTTTTTACATTATAATTTTATTTATAATTTTGTTTTATAATTGTATTGTTACATAAAGATCTTTTTATCTATTCAAAAGTGATTACATGCATAAATTGTTTACCCCTCAAAATAAAAGTTGGTCCGGCGCCTATTATATATAAATCATGACAGAAGCGCCTATGATGAATGATATTCACGATATGAACAGTTTACAATATGCATAGCTTACAAGATATTCAATTGCATTTCACTTTTTTTTTATTTCCAATATTCTTACGGTACGTAGGAGTCGCTCTGCCCAATGATGGAAAGACTTTAAACAGGAACTTTCAAAACTACATATAAACTCAACTTAGTAGACAAAGAAACGGAAAGAAAAGATTTCGTACGTGAGACAACAAATTATATTTATTTTGCTATTCACAATACCCAATCATGTAAAAATTGTTGATTGGGTTTATATGTATTTTGAAATTATTTAGAGATTATGTGAGATCCACGTTACTATTTGATCATATAGGGAGCTGTAATTAGGATTGTGTATTTAGAACATATTATACATTCCTAATAAATACTATTTCATATTTTTATATAGATAAACTGTAGAATTCATTGTTTTATTTTACAAAAATTGTATAAAACAGAACGTCCTATTTTTATAAATAAGAGCTAAACTAATTTAATCACAATTAATGAATAATAATGAATTGATGTCCATTAGGACCGTAATTTTTTCATTCTTTTCAATATTAAATTGAAAGTTAATTTTTACTTCTTTCTGAATTAGTTTTATTTATTACAACTGTTTGTTTAGTCTTTTTTTATGAATTTATTATAATCAATTAGGAATATGTTAATGTGTCGGTGTCGGTTTATGATTTACCGTTCATATAATAGAGTATTTATTTACTTTAATACTGTGCAATTAATAAAGTAATTTTCATTGCGTTTTATTCCAGTAATGTTTAATAAACTAATAATAATGATAACAAATGTATTAAATATATATATATTTATATATCTATATATATATATATATTATACGATGGCTTTAAGTGTAAATAATTTAACTGTAAATGTTTCAGTTATTCATCGAACTTGCTGCGCAACATTATACTTTTACGAAATTTTAAATAATATCAAAAATAACATCCAAATATACCATTACATCTAAATAGAAATCATCCATCATTAAACAATCTAAAAGAGTACGAAAAGATATTGAAGCATATTGGTAATTACTACTATAGTAGTATATGGTAACTAAATTTATATTGATATAAATAATAGTATATAAAACTATTAACAACAATAACAACAACACATTTATTAGTACATATTCCATTAAATGTTGTATTTATATTAATTAGAATCATGTACATGTATCATGAACATTTAAGTGTGTATAAAAGATGAAAGACAAATTGAATATTTCAATATATATTATTTCGTTACAACTGAATATGTTATACCGATGATATAAGCTGAAGGAAAGGATAAAAATTATATATTTTAAAAAAATTATAAATTTTAAAATGTTTTAACGTAAATTATATCAATTAAAGTATGTATTTGAAAATGTTTTTAAAGTAAATTATATCATATACAATATATTATGTATTTCAAAATGCTTTCAACGTAAATATCATTATATGAATACTACTACATAAGTAACTTATGAGAAAATAGAACATAGTACATTCAATTAGTAATGATATCAAAACTATTAATTTAGTAAATTAATAAATTAGGATTTTTTTATATAATAATTATTTTTTTGAAGTATATGTATTAACATGTATTTCTGAATAGTATTGGTAGTTTGTATACATAGTGTATATATTAATAATTGTGTTTATATTTCAAATTTAATTATGCGTAATTACACATTTTTACTAATATATAAAATTTTTAAAAAATTGTGAGTAAAATAAGCATAATTATATATTTTTACTAACATATCAAAATATATTTTATTATGAGTAAAATAAGCTACGTATTAATCACATATTTAGAAATACAATATATAATTGTTATTTAAAGCTAATAATTAAATGAAGAACGAACATCAGAGTATGAATGAATACATCATCTGCTATATGGGACCCTAATTGCGAATGTCGACACTAACTTACTGATAAGTCAACCGCCGCCATAACCAAGAGAGAACTTCTAATTACATTGCATTGATCAAGACTTTCAAATCGAATTGGATTTAATGTCAAAAACCATAAGAATGTTTAGTTTAATTGCCGCAGATTCCACATTTTCAATCAGTTTTATGGTTCTGGACATCTAGTGTGGCACCTTCGGATACTTGATTTCCGAAATTATTAATAATTTTATTGTTTTCCGGAGCAGAATTGTTTTTTTTACGATCTTAATTGATTTATTAATCATGTTTTATGATTTCTTATATTGTTTAATTGCAAAGTGCAACAGAACAAATATGATAGCGAATAAAAAACAGATGAGGTGCTAAAATAATGTTATTTCACTTTACAATTATATGCATATCTTGTAAAATTGTTTCAAAATACAATTTTTTAAATTATTGTTGCCCGTTTTATTTTAACGAAAAAAATATAGTTGTATATCAGTTGTATAGTATATATAGAGTAATAAATAAATAAATATATTTTATAAAAATATTAATACAAATACACTTATTCTATAAAAAAAATTGCTTCTTTATTTTCCTGAAAGAGTTTTATTATTATTTGTTTATAATATATAGAGTACACCATTTTACATATTTGAAAATAAATATATATACCTAATACACTTGCAATGTGTACTCTTTGAAAACTAAATTTTAAAGAAATAATATGACATTTTAAGCTGTATTGTCCACATAGCAACCGTATATTGTAACCCTAAACTCCCGTGACTCTAACACAATAGACAAGACGGTGTTAACATGTCAATCATTTATGTGAACACTAATCATTCATATATCGTTAACTCCTTCCAGTTTAGAGTCTGCTTGGACAGTGTAGTCTAAATAATTTATGATTTATGACAATAATGTTGCATATTCAACACGAGTCTACAAAAGCATATTTACAAATGAGTAACTTACACACTTATTAATGAAACAGTATTTCGTATGCAATAATGTAAAATTACATAGTTACGTTATAATATCCATTTCTAAATTATATAAATTGCTAACTTGTTTATTAGATATTAATAATTAGTAATGAATTTATATATAAGTAAGTTATTGGTAAGTAAATGCAATAAGTAACTTACAATTAGACGTAAAATAAATATATAATTGCATTTGTTGATAATTTTATTAAAAAACCCTTTATTAGGAATTTTTATTTATTTATACAAATATTTAAACGTAATAACCGTAAATATTTTTTTATCAAAAAAAAACTATACTTTTAAAAATATACTTATTTATAGATATAATTGCAACTTTAAATATATTTTGTATCTAATATATACTTATTATTATTACAGAGTGGTCGGAATATTATTTTAAATATGGGGCCAATGTTATTGCCTCCAATAATTAACTCAAAACTTGCTTATACAACATATATGGAGGTATCATATATATATCACATACTATTGCCGCCAGATTCGTTGCCCATGTATCAATATAGTAAATATCATTTAAATGTAAGAACTGAAAATGAGTTCAAAAAGTTTAGTTTTGAAGATATTTATCGTAAAAAATTAAAATATATACCAACTTTTTTTGTAATAATTTCCAAATATTCTGTTGGAAAAAAGGTACGAAAAAAGGTATTTTGCTTAAAAGGGTATTTTTTAAATCAAGGTATTTACTGGGGGTACTTATTCGAAAAAAATGTTCGTACTATTAAAAGAGATTTTTTAGGGAAATTATTCAGAGAATATCCTTTCAAAATACCCCATAGGGTATTTCTTGCAAAAGCACACTTACAAAATACACTTTAAGAGGTATTATATTAGGGTATTTAGAAATACCCTTAAAGGGTACGCCCCAGGAATCGTGAAAATACTCTTTTTACCATTAAAATATCCTTTTTTCTAACAAAATTCAATTTATGAGTTTAGTGTTTAATATCTTATCTCCATAAGGGTCGCAGTGAACATAAATTTACAATTATTACATGCTATATTTAATGATATTAGAAGATAATAATTTCATATACTATGGACTCGAAATAAAATATAATTTAATTATGTGGTTAAAAAATTAAAAATTTCATTTAATGTTTTTTATTTCTATATTTAATATTTGAAACATAAAATTGTGGTGTAATTAATAATTGTTGGATACCTCATAATAACTGATATACTTTCCACATTTATTTTTGTCAACCTTGTATAATTTTTTTTACCATCTGAATTAAATATATATATATATAATAGTATTTTTTTAAATAGTTCCATTTCAATAGATTCTCGGTAATAGTTGTATTTAGAAAGGTACACTTCAGTAACCAAGAATAGAAATGTTTTAAAATTAGCTCTTATTACTCCTCTTCATATTTCAAAATATGACGTGATGAAATAAATATTTTCTGATTAAAATACAGTAATAGTTGTGTCAAAATTGGTTCACATAATTGATTTGAGGAATGTACGTACATATGACAGTCAGTAAGGTGTAAATTGTCTGGTATTCGCTATTGATAATGATAATATTGACAAAGCTGACAAAGCTGACAATGAAATGTTCATTTTAGATTATTTATTTATCATAATTTGTTTGAGGATCGTGCATAATTTGAAGTTCATTTATTGTCAATGAACTTAAAATCATTTGAAACATTTTAACTGTACTTAAGTGAATGAACTGTATGTGGTTATAAAAACGATTGAATAACAATTGTGTGCATGAACTAAAAATGCAACATAATTTTAAATTTACAATGTAAACATATCCCCACAAATTACATTATGAAATACCAGAGATTTTTTTCTTTAATATTTTATCGTAATAACAATTCTTATTGTTTAATTTATTCCGGTGGTTTGTTCTTTTAAAACATTATTTTATTGATCATTGATAAATTAATATAATTATTAATAATTGTGAAAATTTTAATTAAATTATCTCATATTAGAGTAATATGAATTTTTATTTAAAAGTCTAATAAATTAAAGATGAATTTATACATAATCAACCAGTATATTCTAATAAAAAATTGTTATAATACTATATTAAATTATAAATTAATTATATTTCAAATAAAATAAATAATTACATTTCTGTAAGATGGATGGATCTAATGATCAAATAACCGGCCTAGTTTGTAAGAATCGTGCGAAAATAAATGAACTGTATATTTTGTGATGCGAGCAACGTATCACAAAGAGGTAGATTAATATATTTAGGCAACATGAATTTAATCACATTGTCAACATTTCGTTCAAGATATCTGCCAAAACATTAAAATAGTATTGAAAATAAAGCTTAATAACTTAACAATTTATAAATGTATTACAAATAGATAGAAGTGCCAAAATATTACATTATTATTGACGTTAACATTTGTTCGCCATAATGATGTAATTGTCTATTTTTAGCTTTAAATAGAGCAAAAAATTTTAATTTAGAATATAATTATTAAACAGAAGTGTTGTCATGATTATTATTGAATATTATATATTTTAATTAATATTTATTTATGTAGTCTTTTATATTATTGGCTATTTTAAAAATATTTTTAGTATTAACATAATTTTTGTAAACTTTCTTATATTCCTAAAGTTATTATTTGTGACAGAAATTTATCTAATTTCAACATTTGAAGCTATATACCCAAAATGACCAAATAATAATTTTCCATTGTTAACAACCCCTTTAGATAAACTCATAATCTATAATGTATAATTCCAAAAAGGGTATACTTAAATTTTATAACCAAAAGTATTTCATATATAGGAACTATAACTGCTTTAAGGATACAATAATAATGTATATTTGAGTATTGATGCTACAGTATATGCGAATTACTTTTTACTATGCTTATAAAATACACGGTGGTCCAATTGTGCAACTTTGATTGTGATGGAACATGATTTATATGGACAGCATATCATGATTATTCTACATTACAAGTATATAACAACGTTTTAGTAGTAGTTAATCAACTAAGTGTCATGAGCCTTGTTATGTAAATGTAAATTAAAGAAAACACTTTTTATGTGAATAACCGGCCGCTTTTTACTGCACAAAAAATGTATCAATAGAAAATAGATTCATCAACATAAGACAAATCGTTTATACTATTTTTTAAGAAGTATGAAATTTTCTACTTTAATTTTGATTTTTACATTGCGATTCATTATGACCATATTGTACGATCAGGGTGATTTCATTGAGGATTCTGACTAAGTTTGGTTTACTCAGTGTGTTTTTTTCTATTTTAGATTTGTAAGAGGTAGTCTAATGTAATTGATCACTCAAGTACAATTATTGATTTTTGTTTCTAATATGATGCATTATAGTCATATATTTTCCGATCAGGTAGATTTCGATAAGAATTCCTACTTAATTAATGGACCGAAATATTTTTCAAATCAATATAAGAACAATGACAAAGGTTAATGATCAGAGATTATTCGGTGGAATAATCAGACAAAGGTTAATGATCACATCTTATTGAGAGGAATGATCAGACAAAGGTTAATGATGGCTTGTTATGTAAATGTAAATGAAAGAAAACACTTTTTATGGGAATAACCGGCCGCTTTTTACTCCACAAAAAATGTATCAATAAAAAATATATTTATTACAATAACTACCTCATAAAGAGAAAGAAGACTTTTCCGTTGAGTGTGATCCTTACCTGGGTGTTCCAAACTGATGCTAACTAATCACCCTCTATCACCATAATAGTAACTAAAACAAAATTATTTCATTTCAACAATAATTTGAGAAATAATATCAGAATATATCATTCTGAGTTACAAAAATGTGCATGGTAACACTGTTAGATGAAAAACTGGCTCATGAAATTCAAACAGTATTTGCAAGTTTGAGGTTTGATGTTATTAGTTGTTGGTTTGATAAATTATTAAATGCATTATTTCCTTATGTTATATATTATATATATTAATAATGGAAAAAATTCATTATACAACATTAATTAATTGGTTGTTAAACAAAGGAGTCATCATTGCTTGTCATTTTCAAACAGGCTTAGGTGTAAAAAAGATAAACCATTCGGGAGAATTTTATAAAACAATCGAAAATATATTACATTCAAATAATACTACAATGATCTCTAACTCGCAGTAGTCCGTATTAAAAGAAGGAATATAACAAAGTTATTACATTCTCCGAGATTAGGATAGACAGCAAGTTATGCATTGAACATGCATGGACTGGTAAAATATAAGCTAACTTATGTCGACGAGCAAAATTTAGCAAGTACTTATAGCTTATTGATTATTGGTTTACCCTAGATGACATTATTGTAATTTAAAATGGTTGATTAATACATTTGATAACATCTAATAATAAAATAGTTTGTATGTAAAATGTAATTCACAAATAATTATTGTATGACTAATAATGTTATTACAATCATATTATTCTTGTAAATTGATATCATAAGTAATATTTTCTACGATTTCATATATTTGTGGATTTTTTATTTTTTAAATATGTTATTTACGAATGTGTTTAATAAAAAAAGGAAAATTTCTAATATTATTTATTGGATATTTTGGGGAAGATAATTATTTTTAAAGTCGTCCAAAATATTTCCCTATAGGTAACTTATCATATCACAAAAATATTTATATAAATGCCAAAAAAATGCAATAAGCTCTACATATCTTCATAATTCATAAAACTATAATTGCCGTATCTCTAATTTATTTTAAAATTTAAACACAATATTCCAAAATACTTTAAAATCGTTCGAAATAGTAGGTATGATTATGACGTAATTACAACCAACTTAATTAACAGATAGTTTTAAAAGGGTACATTTTTTATAGTCGGTATATATCCCGCATTTTATAAGTTTCGATAACATATTTTGATGCTTATTGGACTACACATTATATGCTATTGAAAGAAAAATTATCCTTTTTGCTCTCTCCCTTGTCATTTCTACTATTATATTTAAATAAATATTAAATATTTACTATTCAATATTACTATATTTATTCCTTAGTAGTATATAAAAGGTGGATTCTGCCCCACCACAGGATATTTGACCATGACATTTGACCTTTGACTTTACCCGCCTGCAGAGTTATAGTGTTAGAAGAAGAAGAACATGTCTAAAATTGATTACAGATCAAGTGGTCATATTGTGTACTATAATTATACTGTTGTTCGGGGGGGCTTTCCGTGGTAACTGTATGAAGTTTGTTAATATCAGAGATATATGATATATTGTACTTCAAAATAGCCTCATGGAATCAAATTCCTGGAATATGTTATGCAGTGTATAATGATCGAGCCTTTGTAAAACATGTTTTAATTATATATATATTTGAGTAAGGGAAGCATACCAATATGGAAATTAACCCCCTCAACATTTTTTTGGATAATAAGTGACATAACATCTTTCCTTTCACTGTCTATAACTTTTTAAGGTAGTAACCTATCACAATCAAAGTTGGTATGATGACTCACAAATATAATACATATATATTTTTATACTATTTACCAATATTTGTAGATAGTATGCGACCCGAAAAATGTAATAAGTGTATAATTACATTATGAACTTATTATTTAATTAAAAATATTGTTTTTAGAACATTTTTTATTTTTTATGAAAAATGACGTCATTTGTGAAAGAATTTTTGTTTTCAGCTTTTTTATCTTTTGATGTTTACAACTTATGACAACTAAACTTAGTATGCTCACCAAATAAGACAAATAGTTTATATTACTTAATTTGTTTTGTAAGTAGTTTACAAATTTGAAATTGTTTTAAAGTACATAATTAATTATACATATTTTTTTATATAGAAAAATACAATTCAATATAAAGACCCTCGGAATAGCTATGAGTCAATGCTATTTTTTTGAAAATCGGTTTAAATTTTACAGAGTTAAAAAAAATAGTTTATTTTTATTATTTAATTAATATTAAAAACTTTAGTAGACTATAGCCTTATTAAAAATGTTATTTTAATATTTATACTAAATTAAATTAAATAGATAGACCTATTTAATAGCTATGAGTCAGTTCCAATTTTTTGAAAATCGGTTAAAATGAAGTTTACATTTTTTAAATTTATTTTATAAAAATGTAAGTTAATTATAGTAACTTTTGTTTTCAGCCTGTAAATTGTGATGTTTTCAACTTATGACAACCCAACTTGGTATGATGACTCATCAACATAAGACAAATCGTTTATACTATTTTTTTAAAGAAATATGAAATTTTCGACTATCATTTTGATTTTTACATTGCGATTCATTATGACCATATTGTACGATCAGGGTGATTTCATTGAGGATTCTGACTAAGTCTGGTTCACTCAGTTTGTTTTTTCTATTTTAGATTGATAAAAGGTAATCTAATGTAATTGATCACTCCAATACAATTATTGATTTTTGTTTCTGATATGATGCATTAGTCATATATTTTCCGATCAGTTAGATTTCGATAAGAATTCCTACTTAATGGACTGAAATATTTTTCAAATCAATAAAGAACAATTTTTTATTAAAGAGAAACATGTCAGTAGGATGGAGAAAATGGTGATAAATGGTATATAAGAAAGTTACACAGTTACCCGGTAGTACTTCATTAAGTATAATATATAGTTTGAGATAAAAATGTACTTTAATATAATGGATGCATTTTATTATTACATGTGTCAATATCACAATGCATCTAGCACTCTGCTGTCGACCTCTTTTGCAATTCGTTCTATTGCCTCGTCATTTTTAATACAATATAATTAATCAATTTGTTTGTTTGTTTTGTAATTTGTGTTTTAATTCTTTCAAGATCCATTTTTTTGTACGTTTTTCTGTATGTTTTACAGAATTGTAGTCAGATGCTTCGACTCTTTCTCTTCCTCCTCGTCCTCCACTATATCCTCCATTCATTTTATTGATTATTCCTCCTCGTCGCAATATATATTGATTCCTCGCTCGTTACTGATTGATATGATTTTGATTTTATGTTCGACATATTGTATTGATTGATATCCATGCAATATATAAACTTTTGAAATTTCGTTTCGTTGGTATCTGTACAATAAATCCTTGATCGACGTAAGCTCTCGTGCGCTAAACAGTACCTTGTGTACACAGAAAGTGTGCAGGAATTCGAACAATAGCCTTTTTTTGCGTATAGGACAATTATTATTTATGATTTAAGTTACGTAAGTTATATTACGTTTATTTACATATTATACGTATATACATATATACATTATATATATTATATATATATATATATTACATATACATATATATACATATATATACATATATACATATTTACGTTTATCAACTGTCTAGTTGGTTGTATTAAGGATAATCTTATCTGTTTTTGATTTACCATATACTAGATGGTCTCTTACAGTGCCTGTTTCGTTATATAATGTCTTAATTGATTCCGTTTGGTCATATAAGTGAATTTTCAAACTAATTATTATGAAATTTAATAATTGTTTTCTTTTAATTTTGATGGTTCTCCAATTAGTTCATTTACAATAGCATATATTATGTATATTGTCTATCATGTTAGACAATATTGTTTTTGATGTTTATAATGAATGTTCTATTGTGTTACTATTTGGTTATACAAAAACGTACAATTTAAATATTATTTTTAATGTTATATTTTAATGTCGTATTGCACAAATAATTTACTATTATCATAAATAAAATATTTTTTTTAAAATTTATTGTTTCTTACATTGTCTGTTTCATTCTAATTTGTCTTAATTAATTCCGAATGGTCATATACATGAATTTTCACTAAATTATTATGAAATGTAATCATAGTGGGTGTGTTTTCTACAAGACTAAATATAAGTGTACGCCTTTTCTTAAGTTAACTAACAGAGCGTCGCAGTGAAAGCGTGCTGGGCTCATAACTAAGAGGTCAGTGGATTAAAACCACTCCATTGTAAGAATTTTTGTTTTGGCTCTAACCGTATTTGGGTACATTTAGTCAGAATTATCATTGAAATTATCCTGATCAGACAATATATGACCATGATGCCTCATATTCGAAAAACAAATCCTTCATTGTACTTGAATAATCGATTACACTAAGTAAATTACCTCTGATCAATCTGTAAGTAACAAATTCAAGTTGAGTAAACTAGACTTAGTCAGAATCCTCACTAAAATCACTCTGATGGAAAATATATGGTCATAATGCATCGCATTGGTAAAAATCAATTTTAATTTGTAAGTTTAATACTACATTTTAAAAGGTAAAATAAATTATTTGTTTTATGTTTAGTATTCATCGTACCAAGTTTGGTTGTCGTAAGTTGTAAACATCAAAATTTATAGGCTAAAATAAAAGTGACTATAATTAAAATAGATATATATATAAAGTAAATAGTTATTTTTAATTCTCAAATTTCAACCGATTTTCAAAAAAAGAGCACTGGTATAAAAGAGCTGTTCTGAAGGTCTATGCATTTAATTTCATTTCACTATATAAAAAATATTTTAAAAATTATTTAATCAACTGTAAATCACTAAATTTTCTGTTAACTGCGTCAAATTTCTACCGATTTTAATTTTTTTGTACTTACTTTTTGTACTTACTTAGTTATTTCAAAGGTCTATCTATTTTATTTACTATATAAAAAATATGTATAATAAATAAGCACTAAGCGCCGAGCCTGTACAAACAGCAGAGAGACAGAGCACTACCTGTTTCAAGCTATACAGCTCTCATCAGGTACCCTAGTCCTCCTACTGATGACTGGATTGCAAGTAGTACCTATTAAAACTCCAAACAAATCGTCAAAAAAAGCAATTTAAATATTATAACATCAGAAACAACCAAAAACAATTTCAACGTTTTATACTACTTACAAAATTTGTAAGTAGTATAAACGATATGTTTTACATTAGTGGGTCATCATACAAAGTTTGGTTGTCATAAGTTGTAAATATCAAAAGTTATAGGCTAAACGCAATAGTGACGTCATGCATGACGTTAGTTTTTGTCAAAAATTAAAAAATTGTCTAAAACAATATTTATAATTAAATGATAAGTTTATAATGTAATTAAAAACTAATTTAAATGCTTAAGGTTATACACTACTTACACATATTTGTAAGTAGTTTAAAAATAGGTATCTTATATTTGTAAGTCATCATACCAACTTTGGTTGTGATAGGTTATTACCTTAAAAAGTTATAGACAATTAAATATTTGAGATCACTAATGATCCATTATGATCTTGATGTTAAAAAAATGTGTTCTGCAATAGGTCGATCACTATACACTGCATAACATATTCCAGGAATTTGCTATTATGAGGTTATTTTGAAGTACAATATAAATATCGTAGAACTCTTTTCTGAACAAACTTCACACAGTTACCATGTAAATTCCCCAGGAACAAAAGTAACATTGTAGTAAACAATATGACCACTTCATGTGTATTTTAGACATGTTCTTCTTCTTCTAACAATATAATTATTCAGGGGGTAAGGTCAAATGTCAAACGTCAAGGTCAAAGGTCAAGTGGTGGGGAAGAATCCACCCTTCCTATACCACTTTCCTTCTATGGGCTGTTAATAAAATCTTAACAAAAGGAAAATTAAAAATTATAATAAATGATTATCTTATAATATATCATTGATAAGACAAAATAATTATAATATAAATATATAAATATATAAATATATAAATTAATATGGAAAATGATGAACTCCAATTTTTATGCATCTTTATAATAATTTGACATCCTGATTGGATTCAAGAAATTCCAAAAAAATGCAATTAACAATGCAATTAACAACATACATATAGTTACACAAATCCCATTTGCCTGATGCAAAATTGTACAAACTGTTTTCAAAAAACGGGATTTCACCCCACTGCGACCTCAAAGTTCTAAAACGGTTCGATGACAATTTTAGTATAAAATAAATTCACATTTTTAACCTGTTTTTCCTTTGATTGTTTCTTAAGCCTGTGCACTCTACAAAAACAACTCTTCATTTAACAAATAAAAAATAATTAATGAAACATTAAACTGAATGACATGGCATCGGTTGATTTTGGGTTTACTAATACGTGCGCTCTCATTAATATGAAACAATATTCTTTATTTAACTGTTGTATGGTTGCAGTGAATGGTTTAACTGAAAGAATGTTTGGATTTTCTTAAATGTTATATTGAGATATGTTTGAATGAGTTAATCGATCTTGAATGTCTTGTTTAGATTTGAGATAGAATGTGTTTTGATTATCCAACAGATGTGTTAAAACGTATTATAAATATTATATAAATGAATTGGAAAATTATGATATTTTTGTTACAGTTTTGGTTCTCTGAGAGAAGGTCGCAAAAGTGGAAATATGTTTTGGTACATGTGTTTGCATCATTTTTTGAAATACTTTTGCGAATAAGTTTATTGTTTTTACTATTCAGATATATTTTAAGAAATTTGATAGTGTAAATTTATGCTATTAAAATATCATATTAAGGCTGGTTTCATTAACACATCATTTTTGAAAATTGTTGTTTCAAATGATCTTGGAGGATTGGTAAGGCCCATAAGGCCTATGTGGTCCATCAAATTAATAGAGAATGAGGGTCAAAAGTGAGTATCAATGGCAAATTTCTTAGTCGGTGATTGATGGTGTATTTAAGAAAAAATCATTTGAGATTGCTTTTTATGGAATTGTTGTCAAAATAAAAGGCGCTGAATATACGATCTGCATGTTGGTGGATTTGTTATTGACTATCTATGGCTTATTGATTATTGATTATTGATTATTAGGTAGAATGATCAGACAAAGGTTAATGACTCCATTTTATTGGGTGGAATGATCAGACAAAGGTTAATGATCACATTTTAAGAACTGTAACGTATGTTTTTTATGGTATGATTCTAAAAAGATTACAAGTGTTGAAGTAGTTGTTCTCTGTTTTTTATTTGTGCTGGTATAAATGGATTTGCGCTTTATAACCTTTAACTTATAAACTTTTATAATTTATATTATATAATAAGTAGAATTTTATATTTTTTGATATATCAGATATAATTTTTCTGTCTTAAATAAATTGACAGAAAGTATGTTATTTGTTTGTTTATTTATAATTATATTCATATATTTTATTAATATTTATTATCGTGCTGAATCTCTTTGAAATCATTTGCCAAAACAAAGAAATAATATTCTTTCACGAAATCTAAAGAAATTTAGGATTTTTCTGAAATATTTATATGGTCTAAGAGTGATTTTATTAGTTTGTTTTTTAAATAGTTAGTGATAGAGGATGTTGAGAATGTTGAGGATGTTGAGTATGTTTTGTGTACTGCACTAAATAACAGTATAAATTGCTAAAAGTTTTCTTAAATATTTGTATCTATTTTATGCAAATGTGGTGTTATTAATTGTAATTCATAATTTTATCACTGTCTGCCTTTTGTGACATGCTTTACATATACATATACATGTCCATAAACATAAATATTTATATATTTGTATTTTTAATTTTTAATTTTTTAATTATTTTTATACGTTTATACAAATCACTTTCAGAAAGTTTGGATTTCATTTTGTTTAAATTTATATAATTTTTATGATATGTTTTTTAAATCCTATTAAAATTTAAAATCCTCATTAAAAAATGATTACTTTATTTTATAAATAAAATTTTCTTACTATAATCTATTCCACTTTATTTGTATTCATTGATTTATAATACATACTGATTTATGATAAACTGTATGATATACTGACTTATGATATACTGACTTATGATATACTGACTTATGATATACTGACTTATGATATACTGACTTATGATATACTGATTTATGATATACTGACTTATGATATACTGATTTATGATATACTGACTTATGATAAACTGTATGATATACTGACTTATGATATACTGATTTATGATATACTGACTTATGATATACTGACTTATGATATACTGACTTATGATAAACTGTATGATATACTGACTTATGATATACTGACTTATGATATACTGACTTATGATATACTGATTTATGATAAACTGACTTATGATATACTGACTTATGATATACTGACTTATGATAAACTGACTTATGATAAACTGACTTATGATAAACTGACTTATGATATACTGACTTATACATTGACTTATGTCATTATACAAAATGATATGAAATGAAACATGTGTAGCCTATATGAGTTGATAGTGTTATTGTTAAATTTTTCTTCATACATAACATTATTTCAATTTCATCACTTTTAGAATAAATAATAATTAATAATTTACATTAAATAATACTTCAATGATTCATTTTTTAATTTTAAATTATTATTAACTAAAAACTATTTTTTTAAATAAAATTAATATTTCTCTTGTAAAATATTAGGCCTACACGTTTTTTAATATTATAAAATATATTATATATAAAAAATTAAAAATATTATATGTTTTATAGAAGATAAATACATCGGTATCAATTCATGTCGTAAACTGAACTATTAAAATTTATAATAAATCACACAATATAAAATATAAGCCTCGCTCGAAACAAAACAACTAACAAATAAACAATTGTCTATATAGGGATATAGGTATATTTGTGTAGAATAGGGACAATTAAATATTAATTGAGCATACATTCAATAATGTAATATATTTTATGAAGAAGATATCCACAAGGTCATATTGCACATATTACTACTAATGACTGTCAGTCATAAATATATATATATAAATGTAATGCATAAATGTATTGTTTATACCTATTCTAGTCATAAAATAGATGTCAATTATATACACAACAAACTGACATAATAAGAAGCATATAATAAATAAGAAAATTCCGGTATACCAATCAACATTTCTTTGATCTATACCGACATTAAATTCCTATTTTATTGTACAACATATGTGACATCATTTTAATAAAGCACTTCTACTGAAACACATTTTAACTATTGCTATTCTAAAATATAAATAATCCAGTTATATATATATATAATTTAATACAATACAATACATCTTATTTTAATATTCTAATATATTATCCATTGTCATGTTCACCTATAACGGTACAATAAGATTGGTTGGTTATACATTAATTAAAGTGATACATTTATTTATAATATACTTTTGAAAATTTAGATATATTAAAGAATAAGCAGACCCAAAATTAAAATTATTATATTATTAATATATGATTAATATATAAAACATTATTAAATTAATCATTTACAAAAATAGAGTAATACAAAATTAATTGTATATTTTAGTATATTTTTTGTATTGTTTTGTTCCTGATGTAAAAATAGAAGTGATATGAAATTGACTGTAGAACTTTATTTTTACTTCTTTGAATGTTGAGCATTCATGTATGGTACTTTTAAAATACATCTATTTTTTATTTAAATAAAATATTGTGATCATAATGATTTTCACCTGTTTTCTTCAATAAAATTGGTTTATTTGTAGAAGAGGATGGTATTAAAAGGATGTTTATCTGGTTGTTACTGATTTAATAATTTTAATTAATTTATTTATTTAAAACATTAGCGAAAAAAAAAATTATAAAGTAAATTGTAGTTGTTAGATCGTAAATATTCATGCATCTGTTGTTCCATCTTTGTATTTTCTTCCATATTGGAAATATTTGTTTATATGTTAACCTATTGACAAATAGTGATATTGTTTTAGTTTTAAATATTTTACACATGTTTTAATAATAAGTCAATAAATATACTTTACTTTTATTACTTCTATAATGTTCACAGTATTATCCGATATATATTTACGTTTTAATTATCGGACATTTTTTTCAATAATAATATTAGTTATGAAATTTCATAATGTTTACACAACTTATTTAAATATTATTAATAAGACTACGAAAAATATAATTTTTATATACTTGATTAAAATTTTGTTAATTAAAAAAAATTAAACTAAAAAACATTATGTATTACAATTCAAAAATATTTTTATAAAATGAAACAATAATTTTAATATTTTTCAACGGAATTAAAAAAACTACTAATTTAGTAAGTACAAATTTTCAATAAAAGCTTTAAAAAACATATAACGGATATAAAAGGTAGATTCCCCCCCCCCCCTATTTTTACTAATTATTAAATTGTTTTTTAATTAGGTATTACATTAATTTGTACTGTTATTTTAAATTAATTTAGTTAGGAATATTAACTATAGCAACTAACTAAAAAGTAATCTTTATTGTTTGAAATAATATGAAGCGTAAACTAAAGGTTCACACAGTGGCCCTGCAATTGAAAGAATAGGCTGCATTATTATGTATTATAAATTGTATATGCCTAGTCTATATATGTGAAATTTAGTGTCAATCACTTAGTATAATCATAATCTGCTCATCATTAACAGTGACAGTAATCTGATGACCGTGAGTTCTCTCTTATAAATTAATTAATGGGTACTAAGAACAAACATAAATAAGTCTTTTTCATCGAGTGCAAAACACGATTAAGACGTCAACTAAGTGTATTTGGGTGTTCTTCAGAACATAATAGACAGCTTTACTTCATTAGAACATTATTATATTTTAAGTGGAGTATTTTAAACGCTTGTCTAAATTTACTTCTAAATGTTTAAAGTTATTTAACAATTGTTGTGTTACTTGCTAGATTTCCATTATACTACAACGATATAAATTATAAATCAGAGCTGTCGTGATTCTATATTACTATACATTATCCGAAATAATTGTTCAATAAAAAACAATAAAAATACATCATTTGTTTTCAGTTCAACTTAAAAAAAAGAGTTATTTATTGTTTTAAATTTATACAAGAATGTTGTTAAGAAATAATACCAACTTCGCAAATTGTTAGGTTTATGAATAATGAATTTACCATTCATTATTAATCATTCGTTAACACTAAACCTTTCGTAGATGGATGGCTTAATTAAGTGTCAATAAAAGTATAATATCATTGTTCACTGAGTGAGAATGTGTAATTGCATCAACAGGGTGGTCTTCAAAACAGAGATATGTGTTACCCTTTAATATATTTTAATCTATTAACTAAAAATTGTAATATACAGTAATAGTGTAAGTCGCTTAGATGGTTCCTCAGATAAGAAACTATTTTAAATCTTATAAATGCTAAAATAAAAACTAAATTCAGTTGGAAGGGTACTTTTACAACTTTATATATGATTACAAAGTATGAGCTTACAGGAAGACAGCATCATTAACATACAAATCACATTCTTATTAACCAAATGCCATTGTAAATGTAAATATAAAATAACTTTTTTTAAATTATTATAATAATTCAATGTCAAACAATTTTCGTCTCATAGATCTTTAAATTATTTATTTTAACCAAAAATAATGTTTGAGTTCAATGGTTAGTTAGTATTACGTATTTCAAATGTAGCACTTTTTTAATTCATACATTCCATACCATATGAGCCAATATTTTGGTGAAAAAGTGGCTCTGCCATTGAAACGCTGTAGAAAATATGCAAAATGTTTATATGATTTCAAGCTAAAGCTTAAATAATTGCCTTTCGCGAAAAAAAGCCTTTTGTAAACATCAAATATACAAGGATGATTCTTATTATTTGGTAAAAATGATTAATCGACTGAAGTTTTTCTGTGAACAGAGCAATCTAATATTTCGGAAAATCTAGTTAAGTTTACTATTTTTGAACTTATTTGGAATGTAGTGTATGTAAAATATCGTGCTTAATATTTTGTTTAAAAACGTTCGTGAAATGTGAAACTTACATTCAATGAACATTATAATTTTTTAAATAATTAATTTAAATTTAACATTTAAGTATATTTAAATACACAAAAACAGATTGTTATGTTTTGACTTCTCGTAAAATAGATATGATTTATAAAAATATTTTGTTAAACATTAATGGTCTCTCTAACTTTAACAAAAGTGGATAATTAAATTAAAATTATATTAAAAATATAATAAAATTAGAGGGCCCGACAATTGAGTTCAATTACAAATTTTAATTCTTTTATTCGTTCGCTGAATACATATGCATAACGCAGTTTTTATACTGAAATGTATTAATTCCGACCTTATACAATATCGATGCAACATATTTTATGGACCCTAATTTAGTTTTTTTACTTACTTAAGTAAACGTTGTTGAAAATGATTCATTTTAGTTAGTCAATCATTTTTTTGCTACCTCATTCGTAATTTTAATTAAGTATTTAAAAAAAAATTTACATTAGAAAGTCCTCAATTGGACTAAAAAGAATAGTGTATTTTAGCATTACAAAAAGTATTATGTAAACTATCAATTATTCAAGAAATTAGTTACAGATTCTTTAAAAAGAATGAACAATAATATTACTTAATAAACAATTTTACTAATGAAAATGTAATCATATAATGTTTTCAAGTTGTGTAAAGCTATATTATATGGGTCCTATTTTGGACCTAAATCTTATAAATTGACACCTCAGATCATAAATATTGGTTATAAACCACTATATAAATCCGTATACTTCGTATTTTATAGTAATCATGCAACCCGAAGTTTAAGAATAGTGAGTAAAAATATAGTTTAAAAGTTCATTATAATTTTATATAATTTATATGTTCTTATTAGACATGTCAATTACTTATTATAATAAAGTTAGTTAATAGTTATTTATAGATTAACTTATTATGTTTTCATTTATATTTTTTGTATTTCAAATTAGATAATATTAATTTAATCGTATTTCATTATATTATATATTTAAATATATATTTGCACATTTATATTTTAATATAATTAAGTAATATTCTTGTTATTCTTTTTGTTATATTCATTTGTATAGATATTCTTTTTGTTATATTCATTTGTATCGTTATTTTTTTTGTTATATTCATTTGTATCGTTATTTTTAACTTTTTGTTATTTTTTGCTTCATTTTTCTGTTTTCGTACATATTAACTTAACATTTGATTGTAATATATGCACGTATTTAGCGTAAAATTGTAAATATTTATTCTGGTAAATTTCCCTTTCGATATATACGTTTTTTGTATAATTGTTAGTTATGCATTCAAAATATTTTATACTTTTCGAATTTTTAAAAATTATTATTTCAAAATGAAAGCTAATTTCAACTTGACAGATATTTGTTACCAATAAATATATTGTAACTTGATCCATAATTGATTTCATCACGTTGATACTAAATCTAATTTTTCTATTATAACCACGTAAAAATCGGGAGGCTCTGGTTGGCTAATCATATACGATCCTTTCAAGGTTGTGTTATTTTAGACATATTTTTAGAAAGTTCGATCTCCCGTTAATATTAGTTTAAAATTACCTTTGAATAGTAATATATATATATAATGTATTGGCACATGAATTTATTAACTACAAATAATTATGAGGACTAATATTATTATTTCAAGGTCATAAAAATAAACCCTAAATATAAATTTGAACTATATCCACAATAAACTGACAATCAATTTTGGAAAGAAATAATTAAAAACATTGTTAAGTCATAGTTTATTAGTAAATCGCAATTGAGCTTTTTATTAAAATAATTTGCTTGTTAAATTAATATAATGAAGATAATAAAGACAGCAAAACCAGAGACATTCTTAGCACAATATAGTTTGTCATATCCTTGGCTGGCACTGGATATTGTTGTTAAATCTGCGATAGTTGTTTCCGGTACAATCGATGTTTTAGTTACACTAGCAGTTGGTCGGGGAGGAGTTGTTGTTGACCTAGTTGTTGGTAGGATAGGAGTTGTTGTTGACCTAGTTGTTGTTGGTGGGATAGGAGTTGTTGTTGACCTAGTTGTTGGTTGGATTAGAGTTGTTGTTGACCTAGTTGTTGTTGGTGGGATAGGAGTTGTTGTTGACCTAGTTGTTGTTGGTTGGATTAGAGTTGTTGTTGACCTAGTTGTTGTTGGTGGGATAGGAGTTGTTAACCTAGTTGTTGTTGGTAGGATAGCAGTTGTTGTTGACCCAGTTGTTGTTGATGGGATAGGAGTTGTTATTGACCTAGTTGTTGATGGTATTGGAGTTGTTGTTGACCTAGTTGCTGTTGGTGGGATAGCAGTTGTTGTTGACCCAGTTGTTGGTAGGATAGGAGTTGTTGTTGACCTAGTTGTTGTTGGTGGGATAGCAGTTGTTGTTGACCCAGTTGTTGTTGGTGGGATAGGAGTTGTTATTGAGCTAGTTGTTGATGGGATTGGAGTTGTTGTTGACCTAGTTGTTGTTGATGGGATTGGAGTTGTTGTTGACCTAGTTGTTGTTGGTGGGATAGGAGGTGTTGTTGACCTAGTTGTTGTTGGTGGGATAGGAGTTGTTGTTGTAGTTGTAGGTGATTGAGTTCCTCCAACAGCGGTGCAAAGTTTTTCATCACATTTCGAAGCCTCAGCTGGGCATTGCGAACACGATGTTCCCGATACGTAGGGCTTCATTCCTTGTACGTTTCCACTAAAAATTTATCAATGAAAGAAAGCATTATTGTATCTGATAATGGTTTAATATATAGGGCCTACATTAGGGAAACAAAATCTTGGAGAAGTATAAAAATGTAATTCTTGTTTAAAATACTAAGATTAATTAGAAGTTATTTAGAAGTTAAATTCAACTTTGTAACAATTTTTAATTATGAAAAAAAGATCAATGAATTAAGCCACACTTTTAATTAGTTTACATAATTATATTTGAAACTAGAATTAAAAATATATAGTCACTAATATTTTCCATAATAAAAAAATTATTTGCTGTTTTAATATACAATTATAGTTATGTTTTCCTTAACAAAATATGATTACATTAATTCTAAAAAATAATGCAATTGTTTTAAGAAATAAATTAGAAGTTGTGGTGTTCATAGCTAAAATATATTTCTTATAAAAAAATATTCGAACAAATGAAATAAAAATTAAATAAATAAGACAAATAAACATATCAGAACTTTAGAATTTGGGATAAATTACAGACAATAAAAAGTGAAAACACTACAAATAAATAAGAGGAAACCTCCCGGAAAACTAAAAATAAATATAATTAGAAAATATTAAGGAAAATGGATACAAAATTAATTGACAAAAAATAAATTAACGATTAATTTTTAAAACAAACAAAACTTAAAATGATTTTTTCAAACAAAAACATTTTTACATTACATTGTTTTTAAATGGGGAATGATAAAGATTTTTAAGCTATGAAACAGTTTAATTAGTTAATTTACTAATATATAAAATAATGATCTCATATAGAGTGTTTCGAAATTAACCGCGTTTTTATCGATTTTTGATAGAAAGAAATTACTCAGTTTACTCTATCAATGTCATTGATCATATATTTATCGTTTGCCACAATAAAGTAAACTAAATTGACAATGATTTGGAATGCGTCTGAATGAAATCAAGGCGGGTTCTACATATTCTCAAGGAGGATCATCGACGCCGTAGAGTTCAATTAGTTACAATCATGCTTCATGCTTACGAATCCCGTCTGGTGATATCGAATTTAGTTATCCTAGATGAGAAATAGTTCTATAATAGGAACCTACCTCCAAGACAAAACATTGGATAATGGGTATCTCCAGAAGGGGACCGCGTTTAAACCCCAAAACGACTCACTACTGAAAATAAATCCATGGCAATGGTTGCAGTTAGCATACGAGGGTTACATAATTTTGAAATAGCTGAAGGAACTACACATTCAGAACCGTACTTCTTGCGCAATATGTCCAAATACTTTGCAACTCAGGCAAATCCAATTGTAATGGAAAACATATGTTTAATTAAGGATAATGCGAGACCACATGTTTCTCGAGCCACTACAGATTTTTTGATCAAAAGGAAAGTAAGGCTGCTGAAACAACCGCCGTACTCCCCTGATTGCAACATTCGTGATCGGTTCATATTTCCTCGTTTGGAATTATTACGGGATGACCTGAACATGGTCATGGATTTTACCAATCAACATGATCTTGAAATATTCTTAACTGAATAATGCCATCTTTCATTGCCGCTATAATGAAGCGAAAATTAGACAGAACGAAATTAGATTTTTACAAAATTATTGATAATGGTGGTTCTTACCTTTAAATTGTTGTCTATAATATGTTTGTACTATGTGAAAGTGTTGTCTGTAAGTTTATATTATGTGAAAGTGTTGTCTATATGTTTATATTATGTGAAAGTGTTGTCTATATGTTTATATTATATTATATTATTTGAAAGTGTTGTCTATATGTTTATATTATGTGAAAGTGTTTTCTATATGTTTATATTATGTCATAAATATATTCTTTTTTTCGGATAAAACAGCGATTAATTTTGATACACCCTGTAATATAAACATTCTATATTTATAAATACAATATTAAAAACCAGAACTTACTTTGGCCAGTATTCACAGACGAAGTACCATTTAGTAGGAGCATCAGAACTACCAGCAGTAGCTGGACAGTATGTCGCCCCACAACCAAGCTGATGTGTTGTGGCCCAAACAATCTACATTAACAAACAAACAATTATGATGAAACAAGATTAAATGTTGGTATTGTGTTTATTGAAAAAAATTATTGTTGTATTCCATTTGATGTTATTGATAAATATTTTAATTATACTATTAACATTCTTTATGTGACCATTTTGCACACGGACAAAAATAAGAAACATGTTAAATGCAGATTAAATTAGTATAATTCGTTATGATTTTCAATGTTTTTTAATCTATCTGGATCGACTGCCAAACATTTTGGAAATAAAATAAATGAATTAACCTCTTGACCGCTCAATGGTCTCAAACGAATTCTAAGGAAGACTTTCATGCAATTATTTAAAAAACTATAAGTACACTTAAAAGTATAATAACGTATATAAACTCTTTTATAAATGCAATAACACTTACTTCGTTATAAACAATTAATTCAGTTGAAAGAATCAGTTAAAATTGTTTTCAATTGTTCAGATCTGTTCAATATATTCAGTAGTTCATTTTGAACCTTAGTAAACATTCAATGTGTACATACATTGGCGTGGTTTTCATAATTGTATAATTCATGCATACATTAAATGTATCCCCTATAACTTTGGGATGATTTTTTCAAATATGCTATATATAGTTGGATTGGATTATACGCATTGGAGTACCCCCAATTTGCAGAAATTGTGGGCAAGTGAGTGTGCAAAATATAATGACAAATCAATAAGCCCAGTCTTACTAACCGCAGTATAGTGTCCACAATCAGAGCTGCACGAATCGGTGGCGTAGGTGTAGTCACTAACTTCTGAATGCAAATACTCAACAGCTGTTTTAACGTTCCAAGTAGGCCATACTAACCAGTATAGATTTTCCCCGTGACCGTTATATTCAGGATTTGCTGTGGTGGAATGGGTGTGAGTGCATTTGTCACTCCAGGCTTGGGCTAGAGCGGCCACCGTTCTGTTCCATACCTTAATTATACGTTAGATAAGTATTAATCATCAAAGATTGTGTCATGAACGGAAAGATATAAATGTTATATTACGTATCGTTAGTGTAATTTATAAAAAAAAGTGTATTTGAATTTGTGAATCATTCTTATCATAGTTAATGTGTGAAAGTAAAACCAAACTATATAATTAATATTTGTTCATGATCTAGTTCAAATATGTAGTGTATTATAATCTTTTAAAAAATTACTACAATATGTATATATACCTATTCCTATACCTCTTATATACTTCTTATAGGGTATCCCAAAAGTCTTTGACTTTTTTAATTAGTAATAGTAGACTAAAATGATAGAGTTCGTATTATTATTTATTCTTCAAACATGTCTTTTATTCAATCATGTTTAAACAGAATTTGAATTTTTAAGCAGATTTGTAGATGTATTAATATAAGTTATTGAAAGTTAATTTGAACAGTATTTATAATGGCAGACTACAGTATAGAACAAAATAATTAACTTGTTTTGTGGTAGATTGCATTTGATAACAGGAAAGAAAGTCAGCGATTATTCAGGGAGAAATACGAAATAGTACCTCCTGCTGCCAATATCATACGATACTGATCAATAAAATGTTTAGAAACGGGGAAAGTGGTATCCAATCGCCAACGAACAGGCCATCCGAAAACTGCCAGTAATGATGACATGAAAGAAAATGTATAACTACTATGCCTATGTATAGAAAATGATCAGACATCATCTGTAACCTCCATATTGAATGAAAGTGGCTTTTTGAAGTCATTAGTAGGTAAAACTCTTAAGAAAGAGGGAAGGCAACCATACAAATGACACTATAATAGCCAAAAGTTGTATGACAGAGATGAAGACAAGCGTATCCAGTTTTGTGAAACAATGATTCCTCGTTTTAATGCAGATCCTGTTTTTTTTTAAAGTTAGTTTTTTCTGACGAATGTCACTTTGAATTAGCTAGCTCTGTCAACAAGCACCACATCCACTTCTTGACAAGAGAAACCCTAATGTTGTCGAGACTCCTATTGAAACTCCCTCCGTAACTGTTTGGGCTGCCATCATCTACAATGGAGTCTTTTCAACTGATATCTCACGAGAAACTATGACATGCGAGCGATATACACAGGCATCATTCAACAGAACGTTCTTCCAAACATGACAAATGCAGCACATTCAATATGGTTGTTTCAACTGGATGAAGCCTCCCCGCACATTATTGTGCAGCAGCACGCCAGATTCTTGACAATCACTTGACGGACAAGTGGATTAGACGCCGGTGGGCATTGAATGATCTGCGCAATCTCTGGATCTAACCGCATGCAAAGCAAGCAAGGTATGCGACCCACCCGACATTATTTATCCTAATCTGAATGCTCTTATACAACGCAAAATTGAAGCTGAGATTCAGAAAATACCATTAAAAATGTTTTGAGATTCATTTCAAAATTTTCGAAAAAGACTTGATATCTGCTTGTATCAAAGCTGTCATAATCTACACCTTGTACACAATTATTATTTGTAATATTTTAGTTTTATAATCGCTCAATTTTCATATTAAAAAAGTCGAAGACTTCTGGGCCACCCTTATATTTTATATTGATCAGTTGTTACAGCGGTTACACAAACTTTGTTTATGTTCTTATCAATTTGTATCATAACTCTCACAAATAAAATTAAGAAAAAAAACTATATTTTTTTCATTACACCCTATTCACTCTGTTATAGATTTAGGAAAATCACTTTAATTAAAGTAAATATTGATAAATTTAAATATACAATCTATGTTAAGAAATTTTAATAGGTTTAAAATTATTACTGCAAATATATTTATCCTACATTTTCAAGTATCTTCTTTTTTTTCCTTTACTGAACAGGGAAATTTATTGAATTTTTGCTCAGGCACTGGTCACTGGATGGCTACATAAGTTTGGATAAAATTTTAAAGTTGTATCGGTCTCCACTATTTCCGATGATAGAACGTTCCAATGTTTGATGGTGTGGGAAAGAATATAGTTTGTAATTTGACGTTCTTGCACAAGGAACGCGGAATCTTTGGCTATGCGACCTCTTGTATTTGATGTAGTAAGGTGAAGATCTTCTTTATTTCGGATAGTTATTGTTTCGGTCACAATCTTATTCAGCATAGCCATCGAGGAACGCTTTTTCTTTTTTCTAAACTTTCCCATTCGAGATTGATAATCATGTCTGACACTCCACTTGTTCGTATAATATGTAGTCTCTCCTGTGACAAATCGGGATGTTCTATACGTTGCACTGCTTCTAAGAAATTGATCAGATTGCTTTGTTAAGGATTCCATACAGTTGCCGCGTAATCTAGGCTTGGACGTAAAAAGTGTTTTTAACATGTTTCCTTAACATTAGTTGGGTAGTTGGACAAATTGCGTTTTATAAATGAATAGGTGATGTGTTTCAATGTTTTCACATGTAGTTTATAGTAAAATGACACAATGTTTGTTTGTTAGTGACTTGGAGAACTTTACATTTATCAGGATTGAATTCTATTAGCCATTTTTTCTCATTTTTCAAGCATAATGAGGTCACTCTCCAGAGCTATTTCATCCTTAACTGTTTAGATTTTGCGATAAACGAGACTGTCGTCATCGAAGAGACTGCAGGTGGATATGATACACAGTAGAGATCAATGATGTCAGTCAAGAAAATAATAGGACCCAAGACAGTGCCCTGTCGTACTCCCAAAGTTACTAAGTCATCTGGAGATGATTCGTTTTCTACTATACTGTACTATACCACTCGTTGTACACGTGTTAAGAGAAAGCTTGACATCCATTCTAGAATTTTCCCACGGATTCCGTAATGGTCGAGGTTGTGTATCAAAGGTCAAATTTTGACCTTATCAAAAGCTTTTGCGAAGTCAAGCAGAACACAATCAGTTTGTACGCCTGCATCAATGTTTCTGGCCAGGTTGTCAGTACAGAGGAGAAGTTGAATATCTGTTGATCTCATTCGACGGAAACCATGTTGAGTGTCAGAGGATGTTATTTCTATCGAAATGAATCATTATATGGGATGACATCACATGTTCGATAACTTTGCTACAAATAGACGTTAAAGACACAGTTAGGTCTATAGTTTACAGATCAAGATTTGTCTCCATTTAATGATAACAGGTGTAGTGAATTTTGTCCGATATGATGGGATAATTACTGTCACCAAGATTTGGCACAGATATAATACTTGGATCTTCATTTGTGAATACCGAAGAGAATTGTCTGTTGAGTGTGACGGTAGCGCGCTATCAAACCGGTTAAACACGCCGCTGAGGGTCCTAAGTCCCGCACCTTATTTAGTTTCTA
>JAUZND010092516.1:0-14479 GCA_034780555.1 Coelogynopora nodosa | reverse complement strand
AATAGAGCCGAAATCTTCTTGCCTCGCCAATCGAACGCCTCAAAATCCATCGCCAATTTTATCCAAGCAGTTTGTCGGTCTGTAGAGGTCTTGGTCTATTTTTAGCCATGACTCACAAATCTATTTATAACTGCGGTCGAATCCACTCTTCCTATACTACTTGTATAACCAAATAATATCATAAAATTGCACGCTGAACACCACAAACAAGAAAAAATATGCATAACAATTTGAGAAAATATAACATATATTGCAAATCGAAATTATTTGAAAACGCACAATAATTATATTTTATGTTAATTTCATTAAAATTCACTTATATGACCAATCAAAAATAGTAACTTTCTTATATATATGGTATTGCTATTTTATCCAATCTATTTATATGTTTCATTTTAATAAAACAAAAACGTTTTTGCATTCATAATATTTTTCTTTTTTGACTTTAAAAAAGTACATTTTATTTCAGATTATAGGAACAATATATCATTTTATTAAATCATGATAATAATATAATAATAGCTGGCTCAAAGTAATAATATATCCAGAATTGGCAAAGTGTCGCAATGGGTCATACTTTACAATGTTTGGTTTATGTAATACGTCAGTGGACGAAAACAAGACTACTATTCACTGCAATGGCCGAAAATTTTATTGCAGAATCCCATATATATAGTTAATTGAATGGTGAAATAAAGTAGTACATTGACTGTTGAGTGTAAATGAGAGCAAGGGATTACACACACGTTCATTACCTCAGGCCAAATTACAAAGCGATTTTTTTAAATATCCTTGATGCGTTGGTTTTCTTTATATCCATTCGATTTGTCATATTCATTTACTTATAATGCCGCAGTGAATTTTTTTCCCGATAGTAGCATTATCAATGAAGATATAACAAAAAACATGTATTTGGGCGCCCCGATTACGTAACTGATGCAGAACCGACCGTTGATGAGTCATGAACTTTTGATTATGTAACTGCTGCATTATCTGCCTTCCCATTCTACTTAGGCTGAAATTTTAATTTATCAATTACATATTTTTAAATTTGCTGCTCTTAATTTTTTAGCTATAGGCCCTACTTATAACTATTATGACGTTAAACATGTCTAAACACGATTAAATAAAAAAAAAAATTTTCCCCCGAAAATGGATAAAAAAGTTTTTTTACACAATAAATTGTTACTTTATCTTTTACTAGCACACATTTGTCGTTAAAAATTAGAGAACAGAATATATCTCAGTAAAAAAACTAAACCAAAATTAACTGAATTAATAGAAACTATTTAAATACGTTGGATAAATGCTAGTGGGCTATTTTGACCGCCTCCCCTCCTGCTTCCAAAAGCTTTTGCTGCTAGGTTATTTATTTCGGGTAACCATTTAATTTATTTTCTAACTTTCAAAAGATCAATTTATTAAGATAATTACTTTTAATGATCGAATAGAAAATTACATCATCATGTTCATCTTAAATATTAAACAATAGAGAACAATAAATATGACTGCACAGATCAAAATTGTCGAATGAGCCAACAGTACTTATACATGAAGAAAAGTGGCAGCTTTATGTCAGAAGAGGAAAACCAAGTTGAATGAATATATATGTGTGTTCATAAAATAGTTTGAGAAGGAATATATCTAGAAATTTTCAGTTTTTAAATTTTGTTTTACAAATGCTATAGGTAACATTTCTTTTTATATAAATTATTTGGTTGTGTGGTTCTGTTAGAAACTAGACATAGACGGTATACATAGACGAATAAATCAAATCAGTTTTGTAAAGAGAAAAAGAGAGGAGGGGGTGTGGGGGGTGGGGGACGAGTGTTTATAAGTGCGCAATAAATAAATGAAGAGCTCCTATATAGCATCAAAAACCGGTGTATAAGAAAAATAAAACATAAAGAAAAATGACAGAAAGTTGCAATCATTTATACAAGATAATGATGAATACGATACCGTATAATAGATACAGATTACATACATCTCATGATATTAATATGATACATAGAGTCATCATTGCAGCAACATATACATGGACATACAAGGACACCTGCGACTAAACGGGACTAATATGTCTGTTTTCAAATTGGGCATGAAGAGAGTATTGAAAAAGATAGCGGAGAACATTAATTATATGTACAAATTTCTTTGACATGTAGCATAAATATGTTGTAAATATATATATATAGAGAGAGAGAGAGAACTATATAAAGCTAACTATAGACTGTGTAAACTTTATGTATAGTGTGTAAATATAGTTTTCTGTACAAAAAGTGTAACATGTTGCTTTGAAGTGCAGCAAATTAATTAATAAATGAAGATACTTATTTCAATAAGCCTTTTTCTTTAGAACGTGAGAGATTCCAATGACAGCTGTGTTTTATAGCAATTAATGTTTTTCTTCATAAAAGTATATCATACACTCAATTTTTCTAATTAAATTAGTGTATAATATATGCTGAACATTTTTTTACATCATATATTATCTGAAATAATTCTTTTAAATTAACTATCCACCATACTCAAAATAATTACTAGCTAATAACACAATAGCGTTAATTTTATGAAAATTCAATAATTTTTTATTTAATTTGTACATTATTTAATTGCGTGCATAATATCTGTTTTTTACTCAAAAAATGCATTCTCATAAAACACCAAATAGTGTAACGTTAATGTTAAGGGTATTATTAAAATATAAATTTACTAAAATAATTGTTTTTAATCAACATTTCAAAAGTGTAGCTATTTTCTTAGTAAGAGCAAGATACAGTAAAATATCATGAAAATATGTTATAGATAGTATAATATGTGCATTCGGTTTCAGAATTTATCTGTGGCATTAAGAAAACAGTGTACAAAATGCATTTTATACTCACGGTAAAAAACCGAATGTGTGTGTTATTTATAATAAATACATTACTTAACATAATAATGACACAAGTAGATCGATGTACTGGTAATTATATGCCATGGCAACAAGGTACACAACAATCGCAAAACAAATCTGTACAATATGGCTAATGTATGAGTAAATAACAAGCGATAAAATAGCAGGAAGTGTGTTCAATATAATAACTCGATAAAAACTTGTTAATCTTATTTTTTAAATAAATCGATAAATAATTTGTTTTAAATGTCTAAAGTGAAGTGACGCTATAACCCAACTTCCTCTGTATTTAAAGATGAAATTGTAAGACATATAATATTTTCAACAACACATTAATTTACATGTTTGCTGTCTGTATTAAAGTTTGCAAACATTTCAATGCGAAAAAAAACTTTGAATGAAATTAAATTTCAATAAAATAGGCTATGCTCATAAACTGTACTTACATAATTTACTTTTTATAAATTCATTTAAACGTGGTTTCATAACTAACAGTAATGACTATTAGATAATTATTTCAAGATTTAAATGAAGGAAACATTGCACACGAAGAAAAATATTCTATTTTTTAATGGGACGCGACAAGTTTAAAAAGTTATAAATGCAAAACATTAAAATTTTAACAATTAAATAAATTACAACCGAAACATTAACCCCGTAACACACTGCAATATACATAACATAGCATAAAAATTGTATATGATAATAAACAAATATGAAAACAATTATTTTTAATCAATCAATAAATCACTGAGTTTGTTTTAACGAACACCATACTAACTGAGTAGTATGGTAAGGTCAACCTCTAGAAGCAACCAATGGTACTCGTTCCGGATTGCAGTTCGTGTAATTGACCGAAAACTTTCGTCCAATAAGAGTTCAGTATACATTGTATAACTCAGACTACAGTGCGGTGATAAAAATGACTGAAAGCGAAAGACCTACCAAATCCATGCTACTCAAACCTACATTGTCTATATGCTTACTTATCCTTAGTCTGTATCTATAATAGTTATATATACCACAAAGACAGGCTCGTCGTGTGCATAGTAGTCAAGATGTCACTTTAAAATGCACTGTGCACACACTGTGAAGAGTAACAAGAAGGTGAAGAAGAAGGCAAGACTTCAACAGCAGTCGGAGAGAATGTCGGGGGTGGTGCTCGACGTGGAATGGCTGCTCGACTTGTTGACACCATGCGGTATGTCAAGTTGGAACATATCCATGTAGAGATCGAGGAACACGAGGTAGGGCCGTGTTTCCTTCATCTCCATGACGATGGCCTTGTGCTCACGGTTCATCCTAGACAGCATGGGGAAGATGCCCATGATTGCTTCGCCGCGGGTCTTATCCTGACTGTTGCCTGTAACAGGGAGAAATAAATTTGAGTGATAAAGTCGGAAAGAGTTGGCAAGATTTATGCAGAATTTTCAAGTAAAATCTTAAGAATTTAATATATTTTTTCACCGAAATCTAGTAAAAGTTTCAATTTTACATTTTAATGGTGAAATCCATGATACATAAATGAAAAATGTTATATTTAATGAAAAAATACTAAAATAATTTCTAAAGATAAAGATTTTATTCGAATAATAATATTGTTCTCATAAGGAATGGTAAAAGATTTTAGGCAAACATAAACTTACAATGAGTGTAGTCCAGAAGAGTTTTTATCGTGTAGCTGTAGATGGAACTGACGGTGTTTTTGTCTTTGATCGCTTCATCTACAAGAATAAAATAAATAGAAATACTAAAATTTAAAGAGAGCACAGTTTTTAAAATATCTAAACTAGACCTATAAGTCTAGATGGAATGGTTGAAATTCTTGATGACAATTTCGATACAGTAAAAATATAAATATACTTTTAAAGCAATTTTTTTAAAATGTCGAATGTAAATTTCCCTCGTACAAAACCAAACAACTTACGGTATAAGTTAGTGTTGGACAACACTACATTTGATAATTGTTAAAACTTTAATAAAATAATTAGAAGCAGCTGCCTAAATCATAATTTAGAAATATTTACTTAAAGTAATATTAATCAAAAGAAAATATATTTTCTCGGTATATATTTGATCTAATATATATATACATGTCAATGAAATTTGAAAAAATGTAAATTAAAAATAAAGAATTAATTTGTATTAAAAGTGTACCAAATGTAAACTACCTTATTTTTATATAGACATTATATAATAATAAATTTCATAATAAAAATTTACACATTAAGAGGTTTGAAACCTTATATATTTACATATATATATATATTTATAAAAACATTATTCTATTTTTACGTCAAATACTAATTTTAAAATATATATAAATTATTTAAAATAAATACTTTGAAAGTGTTAATCAGGCAGATTTCAAAATGTAATACATCGCTAATGACAATACATTGTGAAACTCTAAGGCGATTAAGTAAAGTTAACAATATAATCCAGAAAAGTTATCAAAATCACTGACAGATTTTTAAACAATAAATATAAATATAACGCGCAATTTAAAGTAGGTATACATGTAATAATTATCTTTTAAAGTAATAAGGAAGTGAAAATATAAGCATATGACGTCATATAGTAACCCATGTCATGCCAACAAATTCGTATACATTATTTAATATGCCACGGTATAACAATACACTGAAGCAATAGCAATCGAGAATTAATATTTCGGTTGCTACTGGTTCACACAGATAAATGTCAACTAACATTCACCCAAAAACTATTGTCTTATATATATCACAAAAAACTGGCATGTAGGGATGGGGAGGGGTGTTAACAAGGATTGTTGTATGACGTCGTGCGCTTAACATAAACCTTCCCTACTACTTTATAGATTTATAAAATAAAACTGAAATAAATAGGAGACAAACAACCGCATATTATAAATAACAGTAGGTGAGCGATGAAGTGAGCATTAGCGAAATATCCACATAGGCAGCCAGCAGTATCTACCAGGTTAAAATCGAATAAAGTAAGAGACAATGAATAATATCCCCTTTAAATAAATTTTGACTATATATTTTAAAGGAGATTGTTTCAATTAATTTTTTCAAGTATTATTAAATACACACCCTGATTGTTGGTTACAATTCCCCGATAATAACATAATGAAATAAATATTTATTGTAATTTCATTGTAAATCAAATGATATGATGTGCTTACAGAGTGACACATACTGAAACGTTAAGACATTCGAAGATAGATATGTATATTTTGCAAAATGTTAACTTCTAAAACTGATTTTAGAAACACAAGTATAGTTATTTAAAATCATATAAAATAAGTAAGTTCTGCAACGTATTGAAATATATTGGTTATAATATTTCAATACGTTGCAGAACTTATTAATTTTATATTATTTTAAATGTCACATCCAACGTACAACCCTTCCCTCTTCAAGTATATTTATTTTAAAATAATATAAAACAGATCACAAAAACAGTGGATATAGATTTAATCTCTTTAGACATCACTTTGTGTATGTAAACAATGTATTTCAGACTGGCAAAAATCTGTTTGAGTCAAATCTGATAAACGCAAAATTCTCGGATGATGATTCAATTACAAAATATTGGTTCAGAAGTTCGATGAAATTATAATATCAAATATATATGTAATACAACACTGTTTCGTTCAAGAAGCTAGGTTTCATTAATTTTGGAAGCATGTTAGGCTTCGAAAAACTAATTAATAGATCAACACTTTACAAAACGATTCGCCATTTGATCTGCTAAACGGAAAATAATTCTTTCTACAGACGTAGCAGGTTCCCAGAAATAGTTTATTTGAGCGATTTTGAGAATGCCTTCAAAACGTATATTGTTTTACATATACGTATACTACAGCATTGTCCATCTTGAACAAAAACAAATTTATGAATTGAACGTTTAACTGTTGAATCTGAAGAAAATAATTGGAGTCGATTAATTTAGTTATGGGTTAGAGTTACCATAACCAAGGTAGTGCTTCTATTTTTGAAGTATAATATTTGACATTATTCGTGAACATTTTAGATGTGATATTTATGAAAACATTTATTTGAATCGCTAATATAAATACATTGTTAACAAAATGCACAACACACTTTAGTTATTTTTATCATGTTTTGCATATAAACAATACATTAATATAGTTTAGCGGTAGTCACAATATTAAAAAACATGTTTTTGTTATGAAAAGTATGGGATTATTAACGTATTCTAATTATAAATATAATAAATAACTGTACAATGAAATATTGCTTAAATTCTTCGAGATGATTAATACTTAAACCATAGAAACCATTCGTTTTCTGATAATCTTAAAAAATTAAATTTAACTGAATTTCGGCTAATAGAAACTGCGACCATCAATTTAGACGGCCTGGGGACAAATGATAAAATGCGATAAAAATCTGATTTATTTTAAAACTTTTATCGGGCTTTTATCGTGGAGTGTTATACCCACAGATTTCAATATAAAAGTCTATGTTTATACCACCATACACACCATTTATTGCAAGTAGACCCCTAGTTTACAATATCATCAACACTGTACAAACTAGAAATACGAGTCAATGAAACATGTCTAAAATATTTGTCAATGAGCCGGATCTATTGGAATTGAATTTTATAATTTCTAAGCAATTAACTAACATGTAAACTATCGACTATACTTACAACGGTATCTCCTTCGATATTTTTATGTAAAAATCGATAAATTATATATTTGTAACAGATAATTTATTTTTATATAAAACAGACCACTAAAACTGTTTGATAATTGATTCTCTCAAAATTTATTATTATTATCGATTGAGATATTTATAAAAACTTGAGTTAATACTAATCTTTGGAAACCCATGGCTCGCTTATATAATTATAAAATCATTATATTATTAAAATACGATATATTATGAATATGATATTGAAGGATATTTCATAACATATCATCAGGGCCGTATCTAGGGATTTTTCTCAGGGGGCAGAGTTTCAAATAAGCTCCAATTATAGATAGGCACATTTATGTAGAAAACTTTAGGTAAAATATACAATTTAAAACCAACGTAAAACTTCATGCAGTAAAATTTCATCGAGACTTTTTAATGTTAAAAATGAAACAGATTGTTTCATACGCATATATTATTATAGAAAGAATATAGTTCATAAATACCTCAAGGTCGAAAATTTTGTTCAAATTGATATTTGAGATATAAAAATGATAATTAAAAAAATGAAAAAGAAAAACGTTCAGTCTATTGACAACTCAGATGTCGGAAATCCAACACCTATAAACAGTTCAAACGGTAGTCTATAGACAATAAAGTATAGTTTCTATCGATTCAAATTTTGTAACCAAAATTAAATAATGAATATAATGGTAGGCCTATAGTTCCCAATGTCTTCCCTTCATGACCGGCTCATAATAAATATAACCTTAAATATATTGATTTGTGTGCATACGCTTTTTATTTACTGTAAAATTATACCTTCAAGAATGAACATCGTTAATCGTGTATTAACTGCAGCAGTATTAATTAATATAATAACAATGTATTAAATATAAATTGATAAAAATCAACTGCATGCAACGGTAAAAAGAGATATGAAAGGAATAAGGTGATGGGGAAAGTGGGCGAGCCAAGAGTATATATGAGTATAAGACAATGATAACTGCATCACGATGGATGCAAATGGATTCAAGTCTGCTGTTATTATTATTCTATCGCAATGTATTAATTATATTATGTCAGTCAGCATATACTCATAGGCGGCATGGGTGTATCAACCATAAAACCACTATATATAGTTAAGCTAGACAAAGTATGAAATATTTAACGTGCACAAATTGATTTCAACATGTTCAAGCAGATTATTTAAATATGACTAATTATATTGTATTTATATCTCTTTAGTAGACTTTTATAGAAATTACGGACAATTTACAATTTATGAAATTCAATTAATAGGAATAAAGCGGGAAAATAAACATTACAAATTGATTACAATCTGATTATGCATATTTTTGACTAAGCCAAACATATAACAAACATAACGTTGATATCATAATATATATCGTATGGTTTATTTGTGTGATTAATAAGCGTGGCTATGAGTTTAACAAGAAAAATTGAAATGAGAAATTAAAAATGTAGAAATTTTGATATAATATGCAGATAATTAAAATAATTAATAAATGATCTCTAACATTATAGATTATCATAGCTGATTAAATTATATACGAATGATACATTGAAATGCCTGTCTAAAGTTTATGCTGAAACGTGACATAAGGAATTAAGTTATTACTAAATATGCGTGAATGCCAATGAACAATAGAGAAAAAAGTCACCGATTAAAACGGAAACAAATAATTTAGAATCAGAAAAAATACAATCCAAACATCTTTTTGTGTCAACTCTTATAATATATCGATCAAAAATTTAGTAATCATCAGTGGAGGAGTAATTAAAATTAATTGAGTGCGGTTAATTTCATGTTGCGTTCAATAATTATAATATTATGGACGTTACCTAAAGCCTAACTATTACATGTTATATCACCAACCATAGAGTTATAGAATTTAGTGACAAGTTGTGTTTACCCAAAGAAGCAGAATCCTGGATGGCTGGAAGAGGAATACAGTAAAGAGAGAAGAATATAACTACTCGTCGCCAACGTGTTATTCCAGGTAGGGTAAATGTGTATACTACATATATAAATTAGATTAGCATGGGTTAGTCCGGTACAATATCATCAACAGTATCTTAGTATTTCTTATGCTTATCAAATGACTCTTCTAATCAATGCGGCCTCGAACACCGCACAAAAACAGGTATGATGTTATAGAAAAATTTATAAAATAGCGCAAAAACAAACTGAAAGTGTACAGTAGCATTATTTAAAATAATAATCATAATTCTAAAAAGAAATAAAAATTAAACAAAATTTTAATCGCTTACATTTTCTATTACAACTCAATTTAAATAATCAGAAACTATTTTACATACAATTATTAAGATTTGGCATTTTGTACACTCTTATTGAGTCATATTTATTGCGTTATTTTAAAACTAATACATTATTCACCATGGGTGTTTTAAAAATAAAAACAAAGAAAAAAAGTATTCAAAAATCATAATAATAAAGCTATTAAAAAATATAGTTATGTTTTAAATAAATATATAAATAGAAAAACGCCATATAGATAATCAGGACTTCAAAATGAGAGAAAGATAGAGAAAGACAGAGAGAGAGAGATTGACTAAACTCTACCTGTCTTGAGCAGTTCGATGCAGCAAATGAGAGCCGTCTCGGTATCGTCGAGATTGAATCGCTTGATCTTCTCCCCCGAGACCTTCAGATGGTTGGCGATCGATGTGAAACTGGTGAAGTCGGCCAGAATGGCTTTCACCTCCGACTTGGTGAAGTTGAAGTAGTTGTACTCCTGGGTGACCGGGTTGAAGTCCCGTGACAGCTGAACCAGAATGATGGGGTACATCGCCTCCTGGACCAGGGTCTTCCTATCTTCCTTGCAGAGCTGGCTGAAGCCGGGTATCGCCTTGGCGAATTCGATCACCTGCGGTGCGGTGAATGGAGAGTTGTTGACATTGAGGTAGAATATAAGTGACGTCGAATTAAAAAAAATATTTAATATAGCCTATGCATAGTATTATAATTTGTAAACAATTTGGATAAAAGTTCTTTGAATAAAAGTTTAAAATAGGGGATATTTCTTAAATATGCCTTATTATTTCACATCTATAGGATGACTGAAATGAATGATGAAATAATCCTAGTTGGACAGTCACTAAATGTAGGAAAATATTTTAATTTTATGTGTTTTAAACGTTTTATACCCAATGGCATCAATACAGATAAAGTGGTGGAGTGGAGAAGTAGTAATATAACGAATTTTTTAATTATTATTTAAAATTTTTAATATGTAATCAATGATTCATTATTCATTTTTATTGTCAATGTTATTTTGCATGTCATTGACACTTAATAATTTCATATTTTTCAACTGATAGTAATTTAATTTGATTGAAAATATTTAAATTTGATTTTTATTGTAATATGCAATTTATAGAAAATTTAAAAACAACAATAAACATCATTGCTGTGATTAGTCAGAATAAATAAAATATTAATATAAGATTTAATTAAATAAAGCGAAAATTTGACAACATTTACTGTATTATAATTAAAAGTTACCTATTTTAATTGTATACTTTTCAAAGTAAACTTTGTAAACTTTTCAAATTGCTTGATAAACCCTGCATCAAATAATTAAATACATAAATCCCTCCCTGAACTCCACCCACCTGGTAGGCATGCGCCTCAAAGTGGTTCATCATACTAGCCCACAACATGGTAGAGGGCAGATCACTTGTCAACTCGAGTGAGCTGGTAACCGCCCGCCTCCTACAATGACACAGACGCTTGGCCGCATCAGAGATGTACTTGAGAAAGGTGTCAATCGTCATCGAGCTGGAGAATGGCACACCAATCGCTGGCGGCTGGTATTCACTGATCTCAGAGATGGCAGAGGCCTCCCCCTCGGACACCTCATGCTGCTGCTGGTTCAGGTGTAGGTTGAGGTGGGGTGGGACAGGAACCTGGGCCTGAAGGAGAGGGGGGGTGCCCTGGTTGTGGTCGTCATCCTTGATGATGACGGCAGACGACACTACCTCGATGTGGTCACTAATACGGCGCCGCTTGTGTGGAGGGATGCTGTCAACCAGGTCGTCCGTGTTGCTGGTGGTGATGTAGTGGGGGTAGCTGGTGGCGGAGTATGAGCTGGTCTGTTGAGGGAGGGAGGAAGGGAGGAGGGAATAATCTATGTGAGCAAATCATGATGATAATCAATAAAATAATTAAGTTAATCAATAGCTTAATGAATATATTAATCAATAAAACTTTAAAAAATATTATATAAATTCCAAGAGTAAAACTCATATATGTGACTCTTAAATATCAGACGATTTACTTAAGTTATCTTTTCAAATATTAAAAAAAGTATTATTACAGTTTAGATGAATTTTAATGGATTATTTGATATCATTTTTCTGATATCATCATTGTTTTTCTAGCTATTTATTAAAAAAAATCAGTTTGAAATCTATACATATTGGATTGATTACAACTATTACAGTATTATATTATAAAGAAAAAATAAGTAAATGTTTATTATTATACTATGCAAATGTCAATAAGTCCACATATTAATTAAATTACAATATTAAACGTACCAATTATATAAATTTTGAATATAAATAAAGACAAATTTAGTGTTTTTCATATTCCATTACTTACTAATTATATCAGTAATATGAATAATTATATCAGTAAAATATTATTATTTAATGCAGCTTTATATTATTAATATATATATTAATAATATAAAGCTGCATAAAATATATTTAATATATATTTTAATATATTAATATATTTAATAACACTATATATTATTATCTTAAACAAATATTGAAAACCGAGCGTTTTGTTTGTTCTCTATCCTATTTCAAAGAGCAGAAAGAAAGCTGTCACAATCGTGAGTACAAAACACAAGCTGATTTCTATTTATAGTAAATCCCTCACATAATGAAAAAATCCTAGTTTTATTGCATAGTGTTATGAGACAATTTATATTATATTAATTATAAAGCAAATTTGTTCTATATAATTACCAGAAATATTACAGATATAGTATATAGTTTTTGCATAACGAGGTTTTGTAACATTGCGCAATTTTTTTAAATTTCGCACATTATTGTATCAAAGTCATATTCCCTGTATGAGGTAAACTAGGGTAATTCACAGCTGTTGTCAACAACCCAATAACACCTCCAACAACAAAATAATCGATATCTACTCACGGCCTGTATCCTCGATAGGAGCGGGTTGAGCAAGGCCGGCATCTCATAGCTGGTCGAGTCCACACACCGTGAACCAGCGACTCTAGTCTCATCGCCTCCCCTACCACCACCACCGTTACCTCCATCCAGATCCACCAACTCCAGTGGTGATATCCGCAGCTGCTCTTTGCTGTCGACCCCTGCTCCCCCTGCAGCGGAGGCGGAGGCCTGCAACTGGGGCATGCCGTTGCGGTGGAGGGGGGGTCCTGCTGTGCCTCCCCCAGCTTCGCTGAGACAGACTGTGTAAGGGCCGCTGGGGGAGAAGGAGAGGTTGTTCCCGCCGCCCATGTGGGAGAAGTAGAGGGTCTGCTCCGAGGAGCTGCACAAAAGAAGAAGGAGGAGAAATGTTGAAATTATTATCAGATTATAAACATTTTATATAAACTTCATTCAGTATATGTGTTCCTCGCAGAGTTTGGGACAAATTTGATTCTATCTTATATGAATTTTAGAATGCTATTGAATACTTATAGCCTATAATAGATATATGTTTTTTTATTCATGTAAGAGAAGCGATAATGTAATTAAAAGGAAGCGTAAATGTGTAATCAGCAATAATATCGACTACCTCGCTAATATAATATAAGTCATGACGTTTATTATTTGGAATATTTAAAAAAATTGAATGATTATTTGCAATTTATTTATCCTTAGAGGGCAATAAAAAATATGTTCTAAAAATTTTTTCTCATTAAAGTTTAGAATCGATACAGAAAAATACAATGCTACAATAGATTGTATGTCTATATTTAATATAAGTGATATCATATATTATAAGCATTTAAAAAGTTATAAATAAGAATGGCAAAAAAAATAAAAACAAAAAATTAGATTTTTGCTGAACATTTAAAAAAATTCTAGGTAGACTTATTTTTTAAAACAAGCTGCGATAAAAAATTACATCTAATTTATTTATTTACAAACTAACAAACTAACAAACAAATACATATTATATATATATATATATATATATGCGTACTTCATCTGATGGATGGTTGAGAGACACATAATTTATGTATGATAATTTTACCTGACAGGGTTGGTGATAGACATGGGTACCGGGTTGCTATATTGCCCAGCAGCTGCGACGGCGGCGGCAGAGAGATGATGTTGGCGGGAGTAGATTGGGTGGCCACTAACCTGCCCCCCTCCTCCCCCTCCTGAGTGGAGGTGGAGATGGCTACTGCCCGATTGGCTGGTCAGGATCTTCTCGATCTCCTTGGCGCACATGTGCTTCACCGCGTTGGGCTGTCGGCCGATGCGACTACCTGTGGGGAGAACGAGAGTAAGAGAGATGAGAGAGAGTGAGAGAAAGAGATAGATAGAGTATAGAGTGCTACAGAAAGAGGGAGATTGTTAGAGAATGTGTGAGAGAGAGGTAGATATATATATAAATAGAGAGAGATAGATAAATAGAGAGTGGGAGGGAGGGAGGGAGGGAGAGTGAGAGAAAGAAATTGTCGAAACAATATCCACTCAATATCGCTAAAGCAAGCTATAGGCTATGTCGCACTTCGCACTGGTCCACCATCAGACATGTTCCCAAATAATATAAAATTCGTCAAAATAAAAACAATTCATTATAGAACTATTCGAGAGACAGGAGAGAGAGAGAGAGAGAGAGAGAGAGAGAGAGAGAGAGAGAGAGAGAGAGAGAGAGAGAGAGAGAGAGAGAGAG
>JAUZND010092515.1:0-14481 GCA_034780555.1 Coelogynopora nodosa | reverse complement strand
AATTTACGATAAACTTAATTTTTCTATTAATGTTGTAAGTTTCAGCTCCTAATATCTTCGGCAAGTATGAAAACCCAAGGGGGGGTATAAAATGGATCAATAATAACACTATTTTTTCTGTTATGTAAAAATATTCGAAATTATTTTTGTTATTTTTTAGTTAGATAAAAGTATTTTAGCCACTGAGCAAAAAAAATCAGGGTCATACGTGATATGGTTCAATCAAAAACTGAATTAATTTGGGAAAAAATGGGCATACCCCCCCCTCCACGTACGAAGGGTTAATAAACATGTTTTTAATTAGATCTTAAATAATTTTTTAAAGTATAATAACATACTAAATTATAACAAAAATGGGTCCGTACAAAGACATGTTCTAAAAACAGGTTATTGATAAATATTTGTTACTAATAGCAGTAATATGCCTACAGGTAATATTATTAAAACTACATTAATATTCTATATTCCAATATTTCCGAACCGTAGAAGGGCTATTACGATGCAAACGTGGCATACTCCAAATTAATATGAGGAAGGGATTACTTCGGCGGAGTATTTATATCATAACTGAATCACGATATTTCAGCTTATAACCAATACGTTTATATACTCAATATGGAAGTACAAATCAGTTAACTATAATGGCCTTTTTAGTATATAAAATTGTTGGTTATAGGCTTACTCCGTCGCAGTAACCTACCCTTAATACTTTCAGAGCAGGTCTGTATATTATATGGTAACATTATAAGCATTTGGGCAATCTACACCTATTTAGAAGATCAATGTATATATCATTTTAAAACGTCCCACAAAAATACAAAGAAATAATAATACGTTGTCCAATTAAATAGTGTCCCATGACAAAGAATACTTTTATTTTACAATAAAAACTGAAAAAATATACAATATAGTATTAATCTAAAATAGTGATACTCTATGAAAGAACACTTGATATGTATACAAATAGCTACACAGAATTAGCAAGCACAAATGATAACACAATTGTATTGGTCAGTTATTTTAGGCGGAACATAATGAAAGACTGCAATGAATTTAATGCAATAATGACAACGCGTTATAGATGTGATACAACAGTCTAGCTTGATGGTTCCATTTGTCATACTGGTGCGATTGGTATACTACAGAGATCAGATTATGTATTACCCCCGTTTATTCCCAGGGGCAAAACACAATGAACGTGTTGTCACGATGTCATGATGTGGTTTGAGTATGTGATTGTTGAATGCATCGAGTACAATGTATCAAGTTATAGTTTAATCGAAGTTTATTTTATCAAATAACAATTTCACATGGAATGAATAGAAAGGCAGTGTCACCTTTGACATTTAAACATTTGTTAATTCAAAAAATATTATTTTAGCTATATCGAAAGAATAGATTCTGTAATCTATATATGGATATTATTAGACACATGTGCAAATCTACATATCATCTCATAATATTGATCATACATACTGTTACACATCTGTTATAACGTACATTAAACAAAACGTGAAACTACTATGATTAGGATGATTTACTAATAAGATTTGAATTCAAGCGTATTGACAAACAATATATATTACAAATATTATGATACATAATCTAAAACTAACGGAACAATATTGTCTCAGTGTATCAATTGTCAAAGGATGAATGCTGTTATAGTAGTTCTTTGATAGAAACAAGTAGGAATGTGTTATACTTAAGATATATGTATAGATTCAGTTACAACCTATCATGTCAACAGATGCCCAGAAAAAGTTTAAAGTATCACAGATTATTAAAGAGGAGTAATTGTTACATCGTCAGTACCCTTGTTTAAATTGGTGTTCACATAACATTCAATGTCACGGAAGTCATGTGAGCCATTACGTTCACTTAGCCCATTTACCGGTTTTGTCGGTGCATTTACTACCTCGCCTTCGTCGTCTTGCATGTCACTCTGGTCCTTAGCAAAGTTTATGAAAACCTGATCCAGCGTTGTCTGTGAAACGGAGTAATCGTCCAAAAGACACAAATCGGTTTTGGCAATCTGCAGCTGAGCAAAGATGTCCCCCAGCTTGAGATCAGAGGGGAGCTGATACTGGAGCAAAGTGTAGTTGCTCTCACCCAGAACTGCCTCTGGTAGATTGGTCGACATAAACTCGACAGCCTCGTCGTAGCGCGGGTTGACGTTGTTCAACTTGAGTGCAAGCATGTAGCCCTTGCCGAACTTGGTTTTAAGATGTTGAACACTGCCGATACAGCGGAGCACCCCGTTCACCATGATGCACAGACGTTGACTTAGGGCCTCGCATTCCTCCATGCTGTGCGTTGTGAGAACAACACTACGGCCCTCCTTCACAATCTGCAGGATGCAATTCCAGAGAAAACGTCGGGCTCCCGGATCCATTCCACTCGTCGGCTCGTCCAGGAAAATAACACTGGGATTCCCTATGAGAGCCACTGCGGTGGACAACTTGCGCTTATTGCCCCCAGAGTACATGCCAGCCGGCTTGTCGGCATGCGGAATCAGGCTGAGACGACTCAAAGCCCAGTCGACAACCTGACCTATTTCATGCTTTGGTATGCCTCTTAAACGGGCGTACATCCAGAGTGTCTCTCGCCCTGTGAGGAGATTGTTTAGTGCATCGAACTGAGGACAGTAGCCAATACGCTGGTGCACACTAATGAGATCAGAAATAACACTAAAACCGCCAACTGCAGCATCTCCCTTAGTGACCGATTCTTGACCAGTCAGCATTTTAAAGGTTGTTGTTTTACCCGCCCCATTGACACCAAGGAAACCGAAACATTCGCCACTTCGAACACTGAGGGAAAGACTGTTCACGGCGGGTCGAACATTCTTCTTCCCAGGATAGACTTTAGTTAGGTTAACTAGACGAACTGGATCTCTATCAGCGTTTCCACTGGTAACTCTTTCCTGTTCAGTAACAACATCATCATCCTGTTCGTCCGAATTGATGAGAAATTCTGGCTTTACGCGGCCTTGACGCTGACGACAGCAACAGTTGCGTTCAATCAAGAAAACGAAGATTATAAAGAAGATACATTGAATACAGAGAGCAAAGATATTTTTCCCAATATTTTCCCAAGCCAAACGTTCCTTAAACTCAGTGAAGTCCTCAAATGTAGTAGAGTATATGTTCATTTGGGATAGCTCAAAGAGGCCACGTCCTAAACAGTATTGTGGTAGTACCAAAAAAACTTTCTTTAAAATTTTGTTGATTGTTTCCATTTCCGGGTCCTCTTCCTCCAGCGATTCAATAATGAATACTGCTAGTGTTGACAATAAGCCCAACATCAGGTTAATGGAGGAAACAACAACAAACGCGGTACTTGGTGTAGAGAAGAAGAAACTGGTTTGATACATCAAAGGAATAATAGTGATTCCATAAATCATTAGAAGAAGAATAAATGTTCCCACATTGTCTTTGGATATGTAGGATTGTCGGTCAAAGATGCAAAATATAATTATACAGATAAAACATGGAATGATATAGTTGACAATGTCCCAAAGGTAATTTGCAATCCAGTAAATATATGGATTGATTCCGGAAACAAATTGTAGGTGTTTAGAATTAGACACGCGTTCTTCAATTAGAAAAAGTAAAAAGCTGGCTGGAATAAAAGCCAGTGCAAAAACAACGCATATCGAAACAAGCATATCAACAGCCATCACGCGATACAAACTGTCGAGTATGTTCTCCTCTGATAAATTCATCGGATGATTAACGAATGAGAAACCAAAATTTGGAGCTTTTTCTTCAGACACATCTAAGCGCATCAAGTTATTTTGAAGAATGGATAAATAAGCCACTGATGCAACATACCCTTTATTATCAAACCAAACAGTTGCATTGTGTGGGGATAAAGGAAATGCAGTTTGAAAGAATTTACTAACATTCTCCCAAAAGTTGCTGTCATTCTGAGACACTGCAGAATTTCCAAATATTTGTTGGGTAAATGCAACAATTGGACCGACATTAATGGCTGGCTGCCATCCAAATACAAATCCGCCAAATCGACGTTTTATATACTCATCTGTAGTAGATAGAATCCAATCTGATTCATTGAATCCTGTGAGATTCATTAGGTAATCTGAAGTTTCCATAAGTCTTGATGATGGTTTAGGACTAACGACGCCCTGCTGCGGACATTCCAAATTCCCAGTGTTATTACAGTTGCAGAAAGGAATAACTAGTGGAATCTCGTCTTTAGGTACTGGTGACCACCCAGTTGAATTATTAACCAAAGAGCATGTATATTCTGACATTTTGGTGTAGGTTGAGTTCATGCATCGAATCCCCCCTAAGCCTAAGGGAGTACGTATCATTGAAGAAAGTTGTTGAGTAACGGAGTCAGTTGTATTCGCATTTGAATAAAAGACAACTAAATGATCGTCGCCTCGTTTAGGTGCCAAAAGCCATGGCTGTATTTTCATTGCCGGATTTTGTCGAACTCCTGGTGTTACAGAGGATAAAACAACAGCCAAAAGAATAAACAAAGTAGGAACAACCAATTCTGCAACAAAACCTCTTTTATTGCGTTTCATATTATGAAATCGTTTGACCCAGAGAGCAAAAAACTGCATTCGAAGAAGTGCAAAACCAGAGAGTTGATAACTACCCGCACCAGACTTGACAGTGTCCATCATTGTAACCGTTTCTTGTCCATTTTCAACTATCAACTCCACTTTGGAATTACCAACTCTTTTCAGTGGTAAACAAAACCTTCCTCTTCGTTGACTGCTACGAAAACTGCCCCGCGATACAGGCCGTGGATGGGTACCCCCGTCTGTTGTCAATTGTTCAATGGATGCCTCAGTGAATTCATCTGATGGGTCATGAGCTACTTTTAGAAACACTTCTTCTAGAGATGTGTCCGAAATACCATAACTGGATATACCAAGATCAGCTAGCTTACTGTCCAAAGACCCAAAAAGAGATTGATATTCACCGTTGTTAAGTCCGCTACGGGGCAGTTGGTACAGCCATTCTGTTTTCGTATCTTCCACCAGCTCAGAATCAGTAACATATGATTCAATAAATTCAGTAAGTTTTGCCGTATGATCTACAGTCACCGTTTCGTCCTGGACAATTGAATCCGATTTTGCAAGAATTAAATGGTACCCACTTCCAATAAGATTTTTCAAAAATACAGTGGAACCACAGCATTTTAAAGAGCCTTGAGATATTATAGCAATACGATCCCCTAGAACATCTGCTTCATCCATATGATGAGTTGTTAAAATAATGGTGCGATCTTTTCTACACGATACCAACAAATCCCAAATTGATCGCCGGGCATAAGGATCCACACCTGCTGTAGGTTCATCAAGGATAACCACTTTTGATCCGCCAACAAACGCCATAGCTACTGAAAGTTTTCTCTTCATGCCTCCCGATAGTTTCATGCTTAATTCTTTACGTTTATGAGGAAGGCCGACAGCTTTTACAAATGTATCAATTTCGTCTTTAATTTGGTCACGAGTCATCCCTTTCAATAGTCCATAAAAGTATATGTGTTCTTCCACATTGAGATATTCAAATAGAACATTGTGTTGTGGACAAAGACCCAAATTATGCCGTATTGCATCCATGTCAGTAGTAATGTCACGACCATATATATAAGCTGTACCGCTAGTAGGGGTAAACAAACCGGTAAGTATAGAAATTGTCGTTGTTTTTCCCGCACCATTATGCCCAAGAAATGATGTGATTTGGTTTTCATAAAAGTTCAGATTCAGTCCATCAACAGCTGGTTTCATTCCCTTCTTGTATGTCTTAACCATGTTTTGAATGGATACCCCAATAACTCCATCTACTGGGTCTTGCTCAAAATATTTTTTATCAGAATCCTCTAGTTCAGTGGAATTCTTATTTTCGCAATTCGACATAGACTTTGTTTCAGTGCCGCACCAATAGTCACGCGTAACGGGAAAATACCAGACTCGTGGAACTCCAAATGTCCCTGGAAATACAGCTTCGATATACCAAGTAGCAAACCAATACAACAAAGCATCAAGCCATAACATACCGATGCACTTGCCAAGATTGAAAGGATCATCAGGACCTGGACTAACCCATATATTACTGAATTGAATACCAATGCCCTGCTGTTCATACTGTGCTAAATACCGGCAACCAATACTGAAAGACACTTGTGCAAACAGACTTAGACCATAAAGGGCTCCTTCAGTGATCACCTCTTCGTTGATTTGAACTACAATAAATGGAAGATAGAAAACGAAATATAATATACCGGCACAAACAGCAGCAATATTCGCTTTACCAAAGAAGACACTAATTAAGAACGCTTGCATTATTGAAGAAAACATAAATGAAAATATGAAGAAAAAAACAACCAATCCCGAGGAAAAGTAGAGAACTTTGCCAAAATGCATCACCGCAGTTATTATGATGGCTGAAGATGTCATGAGAATAGCAGTCGTTGTAAACCACCCAAGCCAGTGCACACCATTAGAGAGCCCCATGACCTTCATTATTTCCTTCATTCGGTGCTCCTTCTCGTAAACAATTGCCCGAACCGTCATGGAGATTGAAACAATCCAGCCCAACACCAAAAACATGGGCAAACTTCTAGCAATTGCATTAGTAAATCTATCATTCACATAACAAGGGTATGGAAACTGTTGCATTTGAACAGTATGATTTACTTCTTGTCCAGTCATCGTTTTTGAAACTCCTTGTCCAAGCATCTCCTGCAGATATATGAAACCGTATGTGAAGTACTTGAGATCCCAGAGCGGATTGCGTCGAGTTCCAGGCCTCCAGTATCTGTCTAGAACTTTAAAATCAACAGTACCGTCTACCATACTTGTGTTCATTCTGATACGTATCGATACATGGTTAACGTCGTTAACTGTAGCGTTGAGGCTGTCGGGAAGATTGTCAAAAACTATACCCGCCCAGTAATCATCTTCCTTGTTCATTACTGCCAACATCTCGACTTCCGATTCCATCGGTACAAACTTGTCGAAGTTAAAGCATACCAAGATATCTTCTATTTGTTTCACGGCCGAATCCAGTTGATCCATCGCTTTTTGCCAGTTTAACTGATCCGGGTCACTGGGATCATTTATCAAAAAATCACACAATTCAGTTCTATTTAGACTGGGACAAATAGTCCTAAGAAAATTCCAGAAGCTACCGTTGTACATCTGTGTTCGTATATTATCTGAAACTTGAGTACGCCATTGTGTTGTCGCCTGCGTGAATCGCACAAGTCCATCAAATGTGCTATTAGAATTTTTAACAAAAGATTGTGTAATTTCGTTGTTTGGTGTATAGTAAACTTTACTAGTGAGAAGAGGTTCTAAACCTCTAAGTAATAATTGCATCGGCATTTCATTGAACATCTTGTTACAGCTGTCAGATTCGGAAGCTGCCGTTGTTGATTGTTCTGTAGTTTGGTTCTTCCCAGGCTTAACAGTATCAGACAAATTAGACGACATCATATCAGGATATTTATCAAGTAATCGGTATAAATCTGAATCTTCCCCGCAAGCCAACTTAAACATAGCCAGCATTCCATTACTGTTGCTAGAATTGTTGGCATTTCCGGATGGCATGAGATCTCTCAAAACAGTCAACATGTCGTCTAAAATTGATAGGATAGAATCTCCACTGTTTTGAAGATTGGTCCTCTCTGCACGTAAACGATCGATAGCTTCTGTGTTTGTTGATTCATTGGCTATCTTTTGAAGGTCCACTCCCAAGGACATAACGCGAGTAAATTGAAAAATCTGCACATTTGTTAGATTACACAGAGGGTTGTGCAATTCATCAACTTCTGATACAGAGGATACGTTTAAAAATATGACAAATGCTGTGGCATTGCAATCCTCGAGAACGTTGATAAGTGTTAAAGGTCTAGTCAACAAAGTTGCTGCGCTAGACACACTTAAAGCTCCCAGCTGTGTCCAACCTGTATCTGAAAAAGTGATATTCGCTTCTTGCTCGAGTTCTGAACGAGTGGCATTCGCATTGGTGAGATAAAACGACAACGGGTGTCCTCTTTCCGATGCATTGCGACTAATAGCGGCCAGAATATCGCCAATGTTTGTCAAGCTGGTGAATCCATCTGTATTACTCGACGACAATCTGCCATCTCTCAGAATATCGGTAAGCAGAGACACCGTGGAATTGAACGTGCCATTCCCTGAACTGTTGTTGTTGTTGGCATTGAGAGGAGCCGTGAAGCAGGTGTTGTTGAAGTTACACAAGGCATGCTGCAACCAGGGCAGGGTTCCGGCAGAGGGCATCGGTACGGGCCGAAGGTGGCAGGGGAGTTCATTGATGCGCAAATTTCGTGTGCGAACCAGGGCCAGGACTGCAATGATGGCGACCGGGGACAGCAGCTCCAGGATGAGGAACAAGGGCCGACGTCGTCTGAGGACAAAATTCTTCCAAATGAGCAGCTGGAATTGGCGGAAAACACCAGCCGTTCCAGTCATCGCGCTTGTGGTCCTAGTAAAAGGTAAACAGAGAGAAAGGCAACGATAGAGACAAATATGGATATATAGATTTTAATAATAATATTTTAATTTTCAGTAGTAAGAGAATGAGAAATATATGCAATCAATTCATAAAGATTTCTGCATCCTATACTTATTTTATTTATAATTTAAAAGCAGTGAATTTAATATTGAACACTTTACCGTAATACGTACATTGGGCTTTGAATTTAAATAAAATTAAAATATTATTTAACCATTTGTTTCAGGTTTTCTGATAGGTATGCATTTTAGACATTTTGGCAGATTTCGATAACAGATTCAATATATATATTTTTTAATATGACCGTGATGATGTCATAAATAAAACAAATCTTAGACATAATAACAACATATTAATTTCTTACCACTTAAAATCGATCGTTTGAGAGAAAGAAACACTTAAATATTTCAGAAAAATATATAATTTTACCCCCTGCCTACAATATGCCGTTATCAAATGTGAAAAAAAAGTTTTTTGATATTTAGTTGATAGTGAATTACCTTATTATTGATATTTTAACATGGACGATGCCATAATATTAACAACATATATTTTAACATGAAATTTTGTCCAATACAAGTGTTAACAATTTTTGGACAGTGGTACAGTTTTTTCATCAGAGAGTGAGCTTAAAGTTGATGTTATCAAGGCCGCATTAGCCAACATATTATACATGTGCATAAAAGTTTGATAAATAATTTCAATTTATGTGAGATAAGCCCGTGTTTGAACATTACACGTTGTTATCCGTGAGCATACTACTGCTAATTATAGTTACTCGGCCATACTTATGTCGAAAACAGACGGAATAAATGTAAACTAAATGAATATCGCCTTTGACCATATTCATTTTGTATATTACATATATTGAAAAAATATAGATTGTATGTAACAGATATATCAGTATATCAGCATATTTTTTCGATTTTTTAAATAATCTTTTTGACATATTTAACGCTAAGAGGCTGAATACATGTGGCTTTTAAGTGCCAATTAAATAATCTAATCGAAATAAATGGGGGCGTTTCTTTATTAATGTTAAATTAAACATTATATTTTATTATTGGAAGACTTGAAATGGAAAAAAAATATTGCTACACAGAAAAGAACTGGGTTACTAGAAATTTCAAACTGTCTAAATTGTTCTTTCAACATAGCTTTCATTTTATACCAACATATAAAATCTTCCAGGACTTTCTAGAACACTTTTTTAAGGCTGTGCGTCTCAAAAACGTGTTCTCAAATCCAGTTTTCTGTCATACAATGGGACAATGTATTCTACAGCAGGCGCTCTCGTTCAGCGAATCAACAACAAAATTGAGGTTTTATTGCAATTCCACTTCATTCTTCGATTTACAAAAATCATGATTTCCTATCATTATCTTCCATTTTCTCTTGTTGCCACGAAAAACAGCCATAATCAAATGGGTTCCAGGGTCTCCTTTTCGTTAGTCATGATGCGTTCGATGTACTGCTTGTCACGGAACAGTTGATAAGACAAATCAAAAACCAATCTCTTCATATTAGATATCAACCTTTCTATTTCTGGTACAATATATAAATTGCCTAGAACACTGACTTTTTAAAAGCTTATTGAGTATTTTGAATTTCATATAACAGGATACTTGTTTTCTATTTGATTATTTTGTATGTATGGGTTGATGAAATTTTTCTGAAATTACATTATATATATTTTAATATAAATGCATTATATATATATAAACGAACTATATTGAATAAATATTTTTATCTCTTATTCACAAAATGACATATTTATGAAAAGTCACTACAAAATATTTGTGAAAAATAATTATTATTTCGAGGGACAGTGTATGTAGGTATATAAATAATGAATTATACATGTAATATATTCACATATTCGTATAAATTATATGGGGTAAATATATTTTGTAATATTATTTCCTATTTATTGTAAAACAATTAATCATCTTATATTAATATATTAACTTAACAAAATTTTTTTATACAAACTAAGTTCATAAGTTACTATAGATATTGAGACAGGTGTGTCAATGATGCACAATACCATATATATTAGGGCCTATATGTGATGTTGCCTCTCTGTAATGTATAAGTGCACATTCTCTAACTGTGCGAAAGAAAATTCTCAATTGGTTGATAGGTTAAGCCAGGTTATCTTGTTTATGCTCACATCTCACAGGTTCGATTACATATTATATTATGCCCAAAGATGTAATATTATAAATATTTGATTATACACCAAACTGCCATACTAAATAAAAATAATCAGATATGCTTGTATGTAAAAAATTACCTATTGTAGGCCATTGAAATGTATGCTAATCTTGTTCGACTCGATTTTTTTTATTCGAAACATTTGTCATCTTAATATATATGTCATGTAAATATATTATTCATAATAATGTTTCTTATTTAAATGTTCAAGTTAAATAGAAATAATTACCTTTTAAAATTAGCCTACATTTCATAACTGTTTTTGGCTTTTATAGGAATTACTTGGAAAGTAGAAAAGCATATGTAACAACTAATCGTATAATATAGTAATCCAAATCTAATAATATATATAAACTGTATTGAGTACCGTAAAAAAACCAATATATTGTGCTATAATGCGTAGCTAATAGCACAGCGGGCATTTTTAACAGCTCCGCTAGTTCTAGGTAATTTGATTTTCCGGTAGTTATTGTGTTAATGACCTCATCATAAATCATTAAAAGCCAACATAATTTTAGATGTAACTATGTAGGAATGTAATGCTCAAAAGCTCAAAAGTCTAACTTTTTTAGTGCAAACAAAATAGTTTCAAATGTAGTCATGTATTACGTTATCAAGTTTTCAAGTATATTCTATGATAATAAACTAAATCTAAAGTGCATTAAGATTCAGACAGGTAATACACATTTTACAATGGTAACATTAGTATAGATGTAGTGTATAGTAAACAATAACAAACTAACATCACTATGACAGATAAATGTGTGTGCATCTCCATTATAGATATGACAAGACCACGTTAATGTTTGGAGAAATAATCAATCATTATATTATGAGAGGCAGATGGAAGGAGTTACGTAGTATAATTAACAAACACCATTTATTCTGTATATAATATAACATATCATTAATTTTTCATTATTATACCGGAAAGTATATAGACAAATAGACATGAAATAAAATTGTACTGTTTTGATAAGTGTTAAAACATTAATTGTCAAAATGTTTAGTTAATTATATAATAAATATATATATAATTTGCTTACAGATGTTATATTTGTTTTAACTAAATATACAAATATAGAGCACTACTGTGTTACATTAAAAAAACGTTAAGCAAACATAATCTGACTGGTCAGTTATTAATATACAGTTGTGTCTGAACTCTTCGTCTGTGGACATACTTTTATAGTGTTTTCTTTGCGAAAGGGGGTGGGGGTTTTTGTACCTCCATCCCCTGGAAAAACAAGCTCATATCATCCGAAATAAATATATTGTTACGATGAAATAATGTTGTAAAAGTTTTAGCTCCTAATATCATCGGCAAGCATGAAAACCCACAGGGGGTATAAAATAGTTTAAAAATAACTCAATTTTCTCTGATATGATAAAATATTTAAAATTGTATTATTTATTTTTAAATAAAAGTATTTTAGCCATTGAGTAAAAACGTATACATTACATCGTTCAACCAATTTTTTTCCTTGATAAAACATTAGTATACGCCCCACACCCTCCACAGACGAAGTGTTAAAACTCAACAAGATAAACAAACAAGTGAAATTGAATAAAATAAGCTATAATTTATTTTATTTGTTTATCTTATCTAATTTATATACATACGTCAATATATCGACTATTTTTAGCAACTTTGAAAAATTAGATTAGTTTGTTTATTTTAACCACTTTGAAAATTGAATTCCTCTTTATTGTTAATCGTATCTTTTCATTGCCGACCATAAAGATTAGATTAAATATCCTCCAGATTTCAGTTACAATCAAATAACACGCTATTAAACAAACAAGGAAACTTTACAACTGCGATCAATATCTAACTATATATAAAAGACGGTGACAAGTACAAGACAGTTTATCAATTCAGTAAAGTATAATTATATCGACCGAATTCAGATAAGGGACAAACCAATATAAGCAAATCACAAGGACAATGACAACATAAGTAAAGCTAGTGTATAATATATTATATGTGAATCAAACATGCTATTAACGTATTGCACTAAATATTAATATGTGCAACTAATTATATACAGCGCAATGTAAAATTAACAATTAAAACAATTATATTACATGGTAAATAAATCAAAAAGATTGAAACAATTACTAATTAATATTAATCAAATCTGTATGTAGAGCAATTAAGATTCCGGTTGGTGCAATTTACTTAGATGTCTAATTTATTGTCTATTATCTTTGGTATTTATTTGTTTGTATCTATGAAGTATCACGTGGTAAAAAGTAGCAGTAAATAAATATATAATTTCCAAAGTCATGATCAAGAAATTATATAATATAAATAGAATTAACTGAATGTACTGAATATTTGTATCGGATTCGATCAAAAAATAACAGAACACATTAAAATAACAGAATCTAATATTTTGATCATGAAATAATTTATTTCAAATTAGATTAGGTATGTATGTATATCCCCTTAAAATATTAAATTTGTATGGATGGATGTCATTTAATACGCAGATATTTTGTTATCATTGTTGACTAGTAGAAATAAAAGTTTATTTAAAAAATATCTACGGGATATATGAAACATTTACTGCATAGTTTTACATGCCTTGACCTTCAAGATCAGATAATATTATTATTGCCAAAATTTGCAGTATCTTGGTTTGATGCCGATAGCCTAAAACATGGGGTCTGTTTCATAAACTACAATTACAGATTACAATTCTACCCATTTACTGACAATTCTGTTTCATAAACAACAAATCCAGAATTACAGATTGCACAGGCGTTCTGTTTCATGAAATAAAATCCCATGTTACAAATATTGTAATCCCTTATTATTTGTAGAAATTGGCAAGAATCAAAATGGTCTGTAAATTTATAGATTATAATTGTAAAATTATACAACACTAAACTGCGCCATTATTAATAATAATTATTATTATAAATTATTTGAATGGTACTATTATTAACATATTAAGTTATTACTATTATTTAAAATATATTTTAAATCAACAAAATTTGTAAATAAACTAATTAATAATTACTAAGTAGTTTAGTTTAAATTTTAAAATGAATTTATTTTAAAGAAATTAACAATTAATAACTTATATAATAATAATATTATTTTGAGTAAACCAATGCAAATGATATTTTTTAATTGAGTCAACATTTTATAAATATTTAACTATATTTGACAAAAATATGCCTATAATATAATTTTAATCAATTCATATTAATAATCAAAACATTTGCTGCAATTTGCATAATAAATATATAATTTTCAAACATTTAACACCAGGCAAGAGTAGTAACTGGCAAGTTATATGCAATATTCATACAAAAACCTTAACTAAAAAAGTACATAAATAGGAAAAAACACAAAAAGACATGTATTAAAAATGTCTTTATATAAACAATTTCTATCAAATGCATTACGAATTATTTTCGAAAACATATTACTCTAACTTGAACTAAATTAATTTTAAAATTTGGTTGGTTATACTGGTTCCCTTTACATATAATTGGAAAATGTATGATATAGAAAAACATTATTTAGATTCCATTTATAGAAAATATATACATTTTTCAAATATACGACAATAAACAAATCAATTGTAGAATTACAGAGTTGCCATTAGTAACATGCGTGGAAATGTAGATATGCCTATCAATTACACTGGGTGAGTTTATGTTTGGTTTTATCTAAAAGTTTTAAGAGAAGTTTTAGTCTTAAAACTATTCTAAAACCGAAAAT
>JAUZND010092514.1:0-14481 GCA_034780555.1 Coelogynopora nodosa | reverse complement strand
TGTGGAAGAGAGAGAGAGAGAGAGAGAAGAGAGAAAAGAGAGAGATAGTGGGAGAGTGTGGAAGAGAGAGAGAGAGAAGAGAGGGAGATAGTATGAGAGAGATAGTGGAAAGAGTGTGGAATAGAGAGAGAGAGAAAAGAGAATGAGATAGTAGGAGAGAGATAGTGGAAAGAGTGTGGAAGAGCGAGAGAGAGTGTGGGAGAGAGGGAGGAAGATATATTGGGAGAGTGTGTGGGAGAGAGGGAGGGAGAGTGTGAGAGACAGAGAAAATGAGACTCGAAAAATTTTTTTAATATCATTATTATTATTATTTGTGAAATGTTCGATACCTTTTAATCGATTATACTAAACGTATTTTCATATGTACGGGTCATTAAAGTTCATAACTTGTTATAATAATATAGTTTTATATATTATACAGTTAAATAATTGGTAGGTATAATGCAGTTGTTTTAGATTAACATAAAAATCAAATACATACCCGATATAACGATATTTTGTAACTGGATGTAACAAGATCAAAATCCAATACTTTGTCAAGACTTTTACAAATCAACTAATTGTCGTACAAAACTAACAGAATGTACAAAAAGGATTCCTTGTCATATTTAAAGCCTTGAATATAATATGACCTTACCTGACACGCGAAGAATAAAACTATTATACAAATGGAAGTACAAAACTATATCTCTATGATATTTGATACTACAACTTTCATAGTCCTTACGGACACCAGCAACACGCACACACACCAACCAACCTGGAAGATGGCGTCCCTTCGCTGCTTCTCAGCCGCCTTCTTCTCCTCCCTCTCCTGCTGCTTGCCGACCTCGACAGACCGCCTCTTCTCGCTGTCCCGACCCACACTCTCCAGTTTGCGCTCCCTGTCGCGCTCGCGGCGCTGACGGAAGTCGAGCATGCGCTCCGTGCGCCACTCCTCATCTGTGGCCGACACCTGGGACGGGACAGCAGGGGAAGAAGGAATGCAGCGGCAGTGAAAGGGTTCTTTGTTATTTTTGGTGGTGCTACCGTCCCATGTCTGATATAGACCTGTGCATTTTTTCATTTTTATACGTTATCATATTATATAATAACAGTATCGATTAGAACGCGCATCAACTAATCATTTTAAATGGTTAGGCCCTACTCACTCAGCATCAATATATATTTACCGGCTATCATGATCTTAATGGACGGTCAGGTTTTAGTAAAATTAACTGTAAATATTAATTGATAAAAAAAAGGTTCAGAAATATAATAATGAATATTAATTTAAAATGAGCAAAATGATACGTTCAATAAGATTAGCTTTAAAACAATGGTAACGACTATCATTGGTCGATTTATTAGCCAATTATAATTTACAATTTATACTCTCTATGGCTGGTTAGCTGCTCGTATTTTAAGGTGGCGATAAGTTTTTTAAATTATTAAACAGTATGTTTATCATTAAACACATGCGTTTATCACTAAACACACAGTGTTTAATAAAAAAAAACTTCCTCAGCCAGCATAGTATTTAGCAGTCATTTTGTTAACCAGTTATTTCTGTACTCTGTATAATTAATTTAATAATATGTAGTGTTTTTATGTTATTATATAAAGTCGCTACGAAAGTTCTAAAAAGAGAGCATTTATTTTAATTATTCGTGAACGTTATGCGGCACTTTGGAGTGTTTTTTGCATTTCAATTTTATAAATAAATTAATATATTAATATATTCTTGTAACAATTTGCGTGTTTGTTAAATAGCCTATATGATTTACTTCAATTTCATGCACGAACGACAATTATATTATAATTTTTTAAAATGGTGAAAACAATTCCAATGAAGTTCGACTATTATATACAGAACTGCAGCTGATAAGATGGCCAGTGAAACCCATGATAAAACCGGAAGCCTACTGAATCTAAAAAGGGAGTAAACCACAACAAACTGAAGGACAGAAAACTCACCTGTTTCTCCTCCTCACCAACAAAGAACACGAGAGCGGGCGGTGCTGGCAACCCCTCCTTGCCGCCTGTATCCTCTCGATCCCCTCCACCTCCACCACCACCACCAGTAACAGCCTGCTGCGGTGAAGGCTGCCCCGACTTCTTAGCGGCAGCCGCAGGACTTGGAGTGCCAACCGATGAGGACGCAGAGACCTTTTCCCCGCGTGCACGCGCCGCTAGACGAGGCGGTGGCTTCTTGGCGGTGCTCTTCTCATTGCCGAAGGATACAAAGAACTCTTCAGCCCCTTTGAAAGGAGCAGCTGGCGGCACCTCCAGCTCTTCTTCTTCCACTGGCGTTGAGATGTCAGCGATGACTGCCGTTTGGTTGACTAGATTGTCCGGTTCCTGTTCTGTAACCGGCTGTTCTACCACTTCTTCCTCGTTCTCTTCCTCCTCCTTCACCTCCCCCTTTGTGGGACAATCTTCACCGCTGCTGTTCAGAGAGAGAAAGAAGGCGGTTGATTCCGCGGTTGGTTTGGGGGGAGACTCCTCTACAGTTGGCACAGGAGGGGTAGCGGGAGGAGGAGGAACAGGGCTGGGCACATGCTGCTGTTGAACCATCGGCGGTTGTTGCTGCTGCTGTAGGATCTGTTCTTGAGAGCCGAATTGTCGCTGCTGTTGCTGGAGTAAATGCGAGTGCAAGATTTCCTGCGATGTGGGATGCGTGCCCGGGAAGTGATAGCCCTGCATGAGGTGTGGTGGGCGAGGCATCCCGTGCTGCTGGTAGTAAAGCGAGGGATCATGCGAGGGAGGGTACACTCCCCAGGGTGACGGATAGTAGCCCATGGGAGGCGGGGCATACTGTGGATGCTGCCATTGACCAGCCGGTGCTGTCACCATGTTAGTTGGATTGCTGTTGTTATTGTTGTTGCCGTTGTTCCGACTGAGACTCAGAGCAGATATCTCTGACTGGAGATCGCTCAGTGACGAGTTGAGCCGGTCGATGGAAACCTCGTAGTTCTGCGTAATCGGGTTGAAGAAGACCTCAGCGGGGCCGCCAGGTTTCTCCTCCTCCTCTTCCTCGGAACTCTCGGATTCCGACTTACGACGATCCTTCTTCCTGCGCTGCTGTTTCGACTTCTCCACCCCGCCGCCGCCGCTCTTCTTCCGCTCCCCGGAGTCGGAATCAGTCGTGGTGTTCTTCACCAGGTGGACGTAGGCTTCCTGGGCCAGTTTCTCCCGTTTGCGGGTTACCTGTTCCCCGGTTTTCTGTCGCTCCAGCTGGATCTTCTTCTTCTTCTCCTCGAGCTTCTGGCGAACTTCGGTCAAGTTGTTGGCACTCCCGCTGCGCGCAATCTCCGCCACAGCCGTGGTGTTGATGGTGTTGGCGGGAGTGGGGACGGCAGGGGGGTCTTCCTGGCTCTGTCGGGGGGATCGGGAGTGGCTGGTGGAGTGCTGCTGTCGAGTCTGTTGTTTCCAGGTTGTTGTTGACGGCTGTGGGTGTTGACAGTGACGTGAGAGAAACAGTGATGTCCACAATTGAAGAGTAATAATATATGCAACATTGTTGAAGTATAATTAAGGAATACAATATAATCGATAATGTAAATTGTTCTTGATTAATACAGATTGAAAAACGCAATCAATAAATAAATCAATATATAATAATATTAAGTAAACGATTTAATCAATATAATTGTACCTTTTCAAAACTAAATTAACAAATTGATGCTGAATATTATTTAAACAGTTAACACAATATTTAAGTAAGCAATATACTAATAATTTTATTATACATAAGACATTTAAATATGATTTTTATAACGTCATTATAATTCTCCAATATTATTTTATTCAATACTCAAAACGTAACCTTAATAAGTTCGGTAGAAAAGATTAAGTAAGTCATTAGCATAGTGTTTGATAAGAAAAAATATTTAATAATAATTACAATTGCCTAACCTCTTTGACACCACCCCTCAGATTAAATATGGGAAAATCGCAAGGAAGTAACATTCAAATTAATGGAGTCAACAACACGATGAAAGGTCAGCGATAATAAATGAGCATTACTCCAGCCATATACCGACAATACAATTGTGTTCTTATTGGACGAGGCGACATTACAGTTAATGACTCACCGATATACAAGTTATTACACTTCGTATCACAGAAAATTAATATGCTACTTGTAGCTGGAGTAATATAACTAATAATTGTATTGATTTGTGGTCTAATGTCATGATCCTTGTATACATTACGTAATGATGCAATATTAGGACTAGATGCATTATCATGGAATTTGATTTTATCAAACAGTACTCAAATGACACACCTTAGCTTGATATTTAACTTAATACTGAACTACCATATATTATTATTTAAATCATTCAATTTAATTAGCTGTTTTTAGCATATTCAAGAAATTAAGATAGTAGTGTAAGATAGTAATGTAGTGATTGTAACCTAAAAATATATAATGTAATTATTTAATTATATAAAATTATAAAAAAGAAATGTAAAATGGTTTTCATCGTCTAAAATTCTTAGCCAATCTTATGTAATGTGAATAAAAATGTACAAATAAATGAGCGAGTTAAATAATAAAAAATAAGTCATCATTCAGACAGTAACTTTGATAACAACTATGCATAGTGTAGTGAACACTAACATACACCCTGATCAGGGAAAACAGCGCGTTCTTAAGTAATATAAAAAATGTCATAACATTCTACATTTATCAACTAGTAACTAGTACCAACGTGATAAAACGTATTAAATGTCACACACGAATATGGTTGTTGGTTTTATATAATCCAGTAACTAAGCGCTACAATTACCCTAACGTTAACATTGTTATCCTAATATATTTGTGTATATTGGTTGCCTTTGGTGAAATGTCATTCGACATTATTTATATATTTCAATATATATTCACTGTGTATATTAAATATATAGCCATCATTCTTGGAGGCGGTCGGTTTAGTTGCTGCTTAGTTTGTTGTTACCTAATTAAATAAGAATTGTTTTAAATATTTTTTTGCAATATATATAAGGCTATCGTTCTGAATTATTCAGTACCCGGCTAAATTATGAATGCCGGGAAATGCAGAATATGCAGAAGAAACTGACGATGTAATTAAGATAAATAAAGATAGCCGTATCTATAGAGCATTGTACTAATTAACGCAGCTCTGTCGCTAAATAAACAACTCCAAACCGTTTAATCCCACCCCCAACCATGCGGATAGATAGACCTCCAAAAGTGACTTGTGCTCCTATGGGGTTAAAGTCACATGATCAATTCCTACAATATCTCTGCTACAAGTGGACGGTTGGCCGCCACGGCACACACTCACACACCTGTCGGTCACGAAGAACGGTTCCAATCTCATCAGACTGCTGCTTCAACACGGCCACTGCCTCCTGTTGTTGGCGCTCCCGCTTCCTCAACTCGAACTGCTGCTTGAGAGAGAGACCACCGGTAGGTGGTGGTGGGGTGCCCCCGCCTTCAGCTGCCACCGCCACCGCCTGACCACCGCTGTTCTCCGGGATGTCCATGGATCGTGCCTGCAGTCAGGGAGAGAGAGAGAGGGGGGGGGGTAAGTGGGCGCCGTAAGAATAACAACTGGTAATTGATTGTTTATGCTTGTATACATTGGATTACGGTCACTTTATGTTGGTTATATAAGAGAATAATAATTGCGGAGTATAAATGACCAAATAATGTAGACAATTTTTCACGGGGGTCTGAACCACGCGGTCTGAATAACACCGGTTTATATTTTGGCAGGGTCGAAATAACGCCGTCATTTACTTTTTCAGATATCATGAATAACGTTGTTTATTCCGACCCTATCAAAATGTTAGACGGCGTTATTCAGATTCAGTGACGACGATATTCATTGACGACGATATTCAGTTGTGACGTTATTCAGTGACGACGATATTCAGTGACGACTTTATTCAGTGACGACGATATTCAGTGACGACGATATTCAGTGACGACGATATTCAGTGACGACGATATTCAGTGACGACGATATTCAGCGACGACGATATTCAGTGACGACTTTATTCAGTGACGACGATATTCAGTTGCGAAGTTATTCAGTGAAGGAATAATTCAGTGACGGCGATATTCAGTTGCGAAGTTATTCAGTGATGACGTTATTCCGGCGTCCCTTTTCACATCAAAGGCAAATAAAGTGGCCTTAGGTGTTCAAGATATAGGTATAACATAAAGAGAAATGACGCAGGGCTAATTTTTAAATATCGTCGTTATTGTATGAAAAAAAGAATTTAAATTTACTTTTGAATTTTTTGCCGGTTATATAATTGTTTATATCGCAATCTGCTCAATATTTAAATAATTGAGAAATTCCTCGTAATTCCAAAAAACCATTCATTTTCAATCAATACAATGTTTTTAAACGAGAATAATGCTAAACCATGACTTTTAAATAAGCGTTGTATCGATTGTCAAATTTTTCCTATTCCCCTGGCAACTAGCATTTCCATTAGAGAATCCGTGAAGAACTCCGTATATTTAGAGCATGTATCATTAACATAGATCACATTAATATCAGATCTTAACATTATAGAATCCGAGCAACTGTTAAATGCTAACAAACCTGATTCTCGGTGAACTAACCAAACTTTTAATTTCGTCTTGCATGATAATAAGAGACCAATCTCCCACATACAGTGCACAGAAAACAGTTAGCTGGCTATACGACACCCTCGTCAAGGAGCGCTAGAAAGACGTTCCTTTCAATAACACATTAATACAGAAGAAGACACACATGACACAGTGGAGCCAAACTGCTCAGGAATGTAGTGAGAGTCTCCTTCCTGATCAATAATTAATACTATCACAAGAGAGTAACTGCAGTGGATCCCAAGAGTGGAGAGAGGAGTGCAGTACCTTATAGTAATGTGCATGCAGTGAGTGCTCAGGACAAAGGGTAGAGGCCGCATACAGCATACAGCACTTTAGAGGATCTTGGTTCACTCAGTGAAGAGGGGAAATCACGGGATATAAAGAAAGGAGTGCAGAATAATTTAGGAACAACAACAAATTGTTTTCAGGTTGTAAATTCTTCGATCACTTTTCTCACATTGAAGTGAAGTCGTTCGCTTTGTTTTGATATAATATATATATTGAGAAGTATGCATTGAACGGCGTTGGAACCCTGGCTATAGTTATAGTAGTGCTGAGGTTTGTTAGGTAATTCTTTGGCCAAATGCAGTTTTCTAGGTTTGACTTTCAAGAGCAAGCATTTATTGTAATACTTTGAGTAACAATATTATGCCATCCAGTGCAGAAACCATTTTAGTGATATAAAATTGATTAACAGTGATCGTATAATATTATGTGATTAACATTTTATATATTTCAATATGATGTCTATTCAAAGTTTGAACCTCATCTCCCTTGTTTGAATTTTGCGACCCCTCCTTGCTGAATGTTCATGACAGTAGTTATCTTTCACGTCTCCTAAGCAAATAATACCAGTACCATCCGTACTAACAAATAAATTGAGTCGTGTTGACCATTTTATATAAACTAGAACCACCCGAGAATAAAAAATCCCAGAGGTAAAGCACACAATAGAAAATATGTATCACTAGATTTCACTAATTAATAATGATGCTGCAGTTAATATATTGAATCTAGTCATTATAGATAATGCTATCAACAGCTGGAATGTGCATTCATTTCTATAACTCAGTGAAATGGATTAGACCTATAAGTATAACACTTAACACAAATACAACAATCTACTTGAATATATATATATATAGATAGATAGATAACAATAATTAGCGTACACATAAAAATTTTTAGATAAGAGATCATTTGAATGGAAAATAAAAATAGCAAAATAACTCATTTAATTTACAACTATAAATTTTGATATCACTGTCGCGTGACCCCACAATGGGAGGAGGAGGCGGGGCTAATCTAGTACGATAGAATCAACAGCTGTTCATTCAAAAATTTCACTTATAGTGAATCGATAACAGAGAAAAATATTATTGATTTTTGGTATGGAATATTAATTTGACTATTTAATTACTTCATTAGTGGAATTATTAGTTTTGAGTATGTTATGAGTAGGCCATATTCAGACGCGTTTCTGCACTTTTCAAAGGGAGCCATTTGTCAATTTCAACCAACAAATTAATGACCCCCATTAGAATCCCAGCTGGTACGGAATATATGAACGAAATATTGACTTTAGGACCATAACCGACCCAGTGAAATTGCGGAGCGGAATTGGAATAAACCAGACTTAGGCTAATTAACATAATAATATAATATGTGGGAATATAATATATTGAACAATATCATCTTTAGTAAACAACCTTTACAGTCTATTTTCCTCCAAAAATGAAGCAATATGTGTAGCATTCAGTTACCAGTGTAGGTAGGTTTGAAGAATGAAGATGAAGTGCTTATCACGAGGTAAGAGATTTACTCAGGAAGTAATTTTCATTTAATTCGATAACCATTAATGACTGTCAAATAAAAAAACTAATTTTAAAATTTAAATTTCTAAAAGCGTACTAAGACACTTGTTCTTAATCGTTTTCAGTAACTGCTTAAATCTAATTCACTTTCGATTCCACACATTTCTCCTCAATGTTGAGGCGAACTTAATAAAAAAATAAACACAAAATTATCCAAAAATAATAAAATTAATAATAACCCTTTTCATAAATTTATAACATGTTGTCTGTATCAAAAAGTGTGTTTCAAGCTTTTATTTAAGCTGACAATTTTATTTCCCACTTAGATCCTTGCATACTTGCAGGTAATAGTACGCTGTGTTGAGTTTACCGCCAACTAGTATGACGTCATACATGACAAAAAATAAGCTCAAACTGAATTTGTTATCATTGTCGTCAAAATAACCAGAGACAGAGCGCTCTGTACCTTCGTGTGCGCCGCTCTGGGCCTACCGGCCCTGGTCAAAGTGGTCAGAGGAGCAGCCGTGTGCTCGCCACTCTCCTCCCGCTTCGAGACGTCCGGTGTGAGGTTCTCCTTGCGTAGACGAACCTTGGCGGCCATTAGGGGCTCCTGAGAGACGAGGGGAGGAGGGAAAAGCATTGGATAACAGCGGTGTATTGATGCTGATGCTGCTATAGCACTGTGGTGGGCTCTATAATTCTGTTTACCTTTTAAATGTCGATTATAGTATAATTAATTCTCTCGTGTCAACTCATTTAATTAATTTACAAACAATAATACTAATTAAATGTACATACATACGACTGCATGACTACTATAGATGCAACGAATTCATAAGACTCACAAATACCAAATAAAATACATTTTTTAAATATATAAATACGGTAAGGCTAAACAGCAATATACTGGGTTGCCACGCTTTTTCAAAGATCAAATTCCCTGACTTTTTAGTACAATAATATTCAGAAAAATTAGATAGATTTAGTAGAATCTTATAGTGAAATTTTATTAAAGTATTGTATACAGACTTAAAATACAAAATGTCAATTGAATGTTAAATAATAAATGCATATTACAGTTCACCCTCTTTTAATTTGATAGACTTATCTTACTTTTTTTTAATGCATTCGAAAGCTATTTAACAAAAAAAACAAAATACCGTCCTTTTGGAAGTAAACTAAAACTGAAAAAGAAAAGAGATAAATGTATGAATAAATTAGAATTCACACGAAGTGTCAAAAAATGTTTGAGGTTATTTGTTACCTAGAATGCATATAAAGGGATGTTTAAAATATTTAATATATAAAATTTTGAATTCCCTGACCTCATGAAATTTTCCAGAAATATTAAAAAATTCCCTGACTTTTCCCTGACCCGTGGCAACCCTGAATATAATCTCAAAAGAGTAAATAATGTTAGTTTTCAAATAAATTAAATAAATAACCAGAACATCTAACACCACTTATTTAATTAGGCTATATTGCAATGTCAGAATAAAAAAACCTTTTAAATATACTACTCAAGCATATTCATCGGCAGGGAGATCTGAACAGCGCTGTTTCGTCCAGATTATGACTCTTCAGCAGACCACACACCCCACAACAACGAAATACGTTTGAATTCAGTAGACAGAACTTTACAAGACCCGCTATGTACTCCGTATAAGAGTATATTTGCAAAAACTAGTTAAGATCAAAATCCATTGATATCTTTAGGTACGATAAGGAATTTTATAATTCTTATGTCGCTATATGTTTACACTCCAAATTAAAGAAATCCAAAAAGGGTCCGATAATAAAACCGACTGCAATATCAACCACAACCAACCTGCTGACGGCCCTGGGGTTCCCGCGAAGATTTCGCTCCCCTCAGCTCCCCTCCATCAACCGAAGAAGCTGGCACACCGGATGCGGCCTCCTGAAGTGGGGGGGAAGGAGGGGAGGAGATCCGCCTGAACTGACGCCGACCGTCGCTGATCGATGGGGCGGCGGCTGCTGGCGGCTGCTGATTGGTCGAGCTCTTGTTGGCGATGAGGCTGTGCGGCTGCTGATTGGTCGAGCTCTTGTTGGCGATGAGGCTGTTGCTGGTGCTCATTGTAGTGGAGGCGGGGACGGCGGTTCTGATAGGGGGAGTGAATGTGAGTCGATTGCAGGATTCAAATAGTAAAATACTATTTTTCGTTTTTTTATATTTAAGATTTTTGAGTCTGCAATAAATATATTTGAAATTATAATTTTATAACAATATATGACAAATTGGCTTTTAATTATATAATTTATAATTATTGTTCATACACTAAAAATGTTGTTAAAGTCAATGTAATTTTTTAAATTAAAACAAAAACACTTTGCAAAAAACCAGAAAATACATCTTATGAGATAAAATTACTTGCACAATAAAATTTTAGAATCACTGAAATAGACAATTATAAATATTATATATTCGTTTTTGAATATATAAATGAGCAGCATAGTAAATAAATATGTGATTAGTACAAAACATTATGAATATATATACTTAACAATGTATAAAATAGCAATAACAATGCCATACCTAAAAATTTTTTTTGGTTTATTCTGTTTTATTTTTTGGGAAAAATTTATTTGATAGATTTTTTTGTATTTTTGATATTGTTGGGGCCTGCCAAGAAGTGTGTTGGATATTTGACAGAAAAAAATATGGAGTTTGTACCGCAAAGCAAACGTCAAAATTGTGTGTATAACAATGACAAATCGATTTATGACATATTTAGTTATACAATTTATCATATCTTAGAATAATTGTTCGTAAACTTGTATAATAAATAAAAGTTCATCTTGTGCGATATTTTACTAAATTATTTTTTAGATTACCAGTTTAATATTGTTAATATTATTTATTATTAACGGCTGCACAGTACAGAATGTATAAATGTACAGCATGATAATGACAGGTTTTAACACCAGTACCACAGTCCATGTTTTACCATGTTTGTGAGAGAATCTTTGTAAATAAATTTGTAAATGTTTATTTTAGAGGTTTTAGAGAATTAGAAGGAATGGAGAGATTGAAACACAGTTTAAAGGTAGATACAATTAAAAACTGGAAAGATTGCTGTTCTATTTGAAAATCAATCATAGCCAATTAAAGTAAGAAACATCTTTACCTGACCGGTTTCGGGGTATTTCCCCCTCATCAGTACAGAGCAGGAATCGAACATGCAACCCATCGATCTGTGAGCGAACCCACCTACCACTAAGTCACATCCCGCGGTTCCATCCATTTATATTTCCAAATCATATGAGTTTGTGGCTATACTTTCTAACTAAGTAATTCACTATTGCAACAGAAAATATAAATAAGTTGGAATAGAACATAACGATATTAACATAGCACCAGTCATTTATTGACCTAATTGTCTATCATTTTAATTATATTATACATAATAAGTATATATAGTTTTTTAAATAATGTACCCTATGAATAAACAATAAAATTAATATTTCGTATTAACCTGTTTACAATGCAGTATATTATGATTGTATGACCAAATATGTTTTCCAAGACTCACGAATAAATAGCTTTAGCATCATATTTATATTAATACAATTCAAACAGAAGTCTTAATGATAGAAGGTACCACAGAAAACATAATTATGGAGTAATTTCCCCCCTTAATAATCTATTAAGCCGATTACACCCCTCAATAATCCTTTGTACGTAGATCGTACCTCCCAATGAGAACCCTATCCTCTACACCGTATACCTGTCAGTGGAGGCATCAAGATCCCGCGGCGAACTGTCGAAGAGGGAGGGTCGCGGCGAGTGCTTCGACAGACGATAGGTGGCCCGGATACTGCTGCTTCTGGAGCCCAGAGGGCCGGCTGTGTTGAGCCGTCGAGCCACTGAGAAGTTGACACCTGTCATGGGCGAAGCAGCGAGAGGGAGAGGTGGTGAGGGAGGGAGTGAGTTGGGAGGAGAAGGTGGTTGACAGGTGGTGAGGGAGGGAGTTGGGAATAGAAGGTGGTTGACAGGTGGCAGTCTGTAGGACGATGAGAAGGCAGCTGTACAGGAATTTCGGTAAATTCAATAAAATTGATTTAAGATAATTTATAATAAAAATGCACTAAATTTGTTTTATAAGCAAACCACTTTGTGTACAATCCCAGAACGTATTTGAATAGATAAAAATGTATAAAAACCACTAATTGCATTTGCACTTTAGGCAGGAAATCGCAACCAAATCAAGGTCAGTGCCCATTTGAAAACAAAAGAAAACAAAACATTGGATCACCTCAGCGATACTTGCTAATTATGATTAACTCCATCCATCCGTACCGACTGTCCTCACTCAGTCGTGTGTCCAATATTTAAACCAGAGTTAGCTACTGGGCCGCTCTGGCGGAACATAACTAAGAATACACGTACAGTGAGAGTGCAGTCAAGTCAGAGAGGTAGAAAGAAGACTGCAGAGTCACAGAAGAGTGGTGTAATACCAACACAATGGTCAAGGAACTTCAGCTGTCAATCAAGTGGAAAGAAGCTGATATTGAAAGCATAGTCCAGTGAGAACCGATCGACATGCATTATTACACTGAAGGCTTCGTTTCAGTTGTTCAGGGTTCGGTTATACCATCTACCATCACAGATTCATAAAATACCGATACAAACAAGTAACGGACAATTAGTATGGGCAAAGATATAAAGTAATCCATAAATTATTCAAATAGTATTCAATTAATCGAAAGATAAAACTAATTGCTTAATATAAATCTAAAGCTAATACATAGTTTTTAAAATATGTTTTACAAACTTTGAATGAAGAGTTTTGATATTTAATCGATTATTAATCAACAATAATTGTAATCGACAATTTTGAATACATTCAATTGACCTGAATTTCGATAAATTTTAAACTATAATAAATTACGGAGACGTCAGAAGATTTTCAAACTTGGAGGGCGCACAGTGACCTTCTCCACCGACCCCTCCACCTTCTCCACCTCCCCCTTACCAACTTGTTTAACGCTTTTTTGTGGAAAAGAGGGTAAAGGGTTCCGACGCAGTGACCAGGAGGCGACCATGAACTCCTTAGTACCCCCATCCGAGGACACACTTCAGAATCCCAAAAGAAACCGTGAACGGCAAACTACACTATCTCTAAAATCAATAACAACTCACCTGGAATGCCATTGGACGGCTTAGCCCCAGACGACCCATCATAGGTGAGATAGAGGTTGTAACTCGGTCGATACGTCTGCCGTATCTCCAGCCAGTAGAACAGGTCAGCCAGCAGGACCGCCAGGTTCACCCGGAACCCCGATGACTCACCCTCCAGCGCCGGCACAGGGCTACAGAGCAGGGGCTCCCCCTCATCGGAGGGGGGGGAGGAGGGCCAGGGCAGGATCCAGGGGGAGGGGGCGGGCAGCTGTTTGGCGCAGAAGTCGCGCACTACACGGGCGTTGTTGAGGGAAGCGGAGGCTGGGTGCTGTCCGGAGTCGGTGAAGGTGAAGTTGAAGGCTGTGTTGGGGGGAGTGCATAATATTAGCAATTGCTCTACTACTGAGAAATGTTTCCTTGTTTTCGCAGATTGTATTTTAGGAGTTTAAAAAAAAAAGCTATGCATATTAAACACCCATTTAAACTGTACCAGAATTCGAAGCAATTTTTTAAAATTATTGTATTACCAATGTCACGATATAATATTACTAAAGATTTAGTGTCTAAACAGTTAATAATATTGCAAATTTTTACACACGAAAACAAGGAAAAGGCTTTATTATTATAAAGCAGGAGAAGGAAGGAGGGAGAGCTCTTACATTCAACCGGGGCGAGATCGGGACTGTAGAAGTTGATAAGGAGAGCGAGCTGGTCGGCGAATGTGAGGCCCGAGATGAAAACGTCCTCCTCCATCGTCTCGTCCCAACCTTCGGACATGCGGGCGTGGAACCATTCACTTGAGTCCTGAGTTGGGGCGTTGGGAAAGGGGAGGGAAGAAAGTTGAGGGGGAGTCAGAGAAGAGAGGAGAGGGAGGAAGGTTGAGGAGGGAGGAAGGTTGAGGAGGGAGGAAGGTTGAGGAGGGAGGGAGG
>JAUZND010092513.1:0-14482 GCA_034780555.1 Coelogynopora nodosa | reverse complement strand
GGGAACAAAGTTGAATAGGAAGTACAAACTATGCTGGTAACTGTTTGAGCTTACGTATACAATGTAATATGTTTTTATTACTGCAGGTATTCAGTTAAGTTCCTTAACAGTTGAGGTAGTCGGTGCACCGCTGTATCTCCACACAATATTCTTCCATTCCTTTTGGTTCTTAAGAGCTTCTTTGATCTCGGCTGGAGGTATACCAATTCAATCGTGGAAGTCCTCTTCCTTTCTTTGTTCTGATGGAACACTGGAGGATGCTGTTGGTTAAACTTCCTTGGTTTCTAGGAAACATATATACAAACCATGTTAATTTTCTTTTCTTTATGGTGGTCATAATTTTTACCACATTTCTTACAGCCGGAGGATTCTTTTGTAAAATCGTATCTCAAATACACTCTGACTCAGTCTTTTGTCCATGGTTGAAGTTACTGTCCATGCTTCGCAAACATAAGTTAGTGTAGAGTGATAAGCTCGTAGTAACTGGATTTTAATAGCGAAGGTGAATAATTTGGAAATTTCATAAATGTTGAACTTGCCAAAGTCGACTATTGCGATAGATATCCTTGTTCATATTTCACATTAGTATCTTCCATTGCTTGTTATTGTAACGTCCAAGTATTTAAAGAATTACACTGATTCTAGTTGTTCACCAACCACTAGTTTCAACCCCCTGACTGTTTGTTACTTAACTAATCATCATGATCTTGCTTTTTCATTTGCCGATGGTCAATCCATATTAATTCGTGAAATTTAACCGCCTGGTATGTTCTACTATGTTTTCTTCTGATGCTGCTAGTAAGTCGATATTGTCAGCAAATCTGAGATTGGATAGTTTTCTTCATCATATTTAAATTGTTGGCGTGAACCTGTCAGGGGTATCATTCATAATTTGTTCTGTGAAGATATTTTATAAGCAAGGTAATATAAGACATTTTACTAATAATACTTAACGGAAGCATCTAAAAAAGAAGATGTGGTTTATTTGGTTATGGTAATCACCTCCAGATGTTTTATGGCAAGTACAATGTTTAACGCGGGTAAATAAATTGTGAATATTTGCGAACTCGAGAAGTCTTAGCCCCCGTTCGCTCGTTTCGACGGTTCTTGCCCAGATGTTGTAGGCATCTTCACCAACATTAGCATTCCAGTCACCCTGGATTATAATATGGGTTCAGTTCATGAGTAATCCCATGAATCTTTCCTGAAGCTTCAGTGGAGGACGCAACCGTTGTTAATCTGGAATTATTTATTGTGTGGTTTATCATTAGTATATCTGTGGAAGTGAGTTGCCTGGCGGTTCCCATCTCATTCCCAGGCATAGATGACGTTAATCCAACAAAATAGTTCCTCCGCCCTAAATGTGTCCACGCACTACACTAACGCAGTATAAGAGATAAGACTATTACTACTCTGATGTCATCATTGATCATGTATTCGGCACTTCCGCCAACATCAGACACTGGTATCGCTGCTACCCCCAACAACAGGACATAGTTCATTTAAAGATTTCCATTCTCGCCTTGTCATCAGAGTATATACAAAGTTTTATAAGTAAGTTTAATATAACAAGTAATTTTTAAAATATTAAAATATAATACGAAGACATCTTACCGATCCGTTGAAAGCGAGGACAAGAATTGCGCCCACAAAGCAGATCAATAGCAGGAGAAATGTGAGTGCGATATACTGAAAAAGATTTATTAATGGTTAATCATCTACAAATAAATTTCAAACAAAACTAATTATAATAGAAACTGCAATTCAATTACTAGATCAAAATCCTAATTATAACCCAATGGCATATAACACAATAATATAAAATCCTGCGAAATAAACGGAACAAAATTTCAACTCGTTGTAAAAATTCTAAATACAAAATTGTTATTGTTAAATAAATAAATATTTATACAAAAACATCTTCATAATGTACTCATTAAAATATGCATACCATATTGTATAGTATCTGTTGATTCTACATAAGAGCTACTTAAATATATAAACCAAAATGTTAACATAATGCAGTTCAACATAAACCATGATTGATCGACATCATTTTTTTATTAATATATAACATATAAATAACATAAATGAATACAACATAAATTATAAAGATTTTAAATTAAATTAGAAAATAAACTTGATATGAATCGATATAAACTGTTATAAGTATGATGAAAAGTCCCCCTACCGTAATGAGGAGACATCTGTTGAGCTTGTTGGCTCCACAGAAGCCTAGAAAAGCGACCATTACGGTCAACGCTCCCACAAGAATGAGACAGTAGGTCCCCGCCGAATAGATAATGGAGCCAACGATCTCTGAAAGGTCACCATGATCTATCACCGCATACACGCCTACCGTGATTAGGGCGGCGCCGAAAAACTGAAAAGAGGGGCAGAAGCAGTGTGTGCGGTTTTATAAATTTGGTATTTTTAGGAGTTTATGAAAGCATATAGCAATGTGATGTAACAAAACTAACTTTCTAAAACTTTCACCCAGAAGTTCAAAAAAATGTTGAAGAGATATAATGAACTATTATGTGTATTACAATGTTGATTTGACTCAAAATTCGTACAAAGCGTACATAAGTATTATGTTTTACTGATGTTATGATGTTTTACTATTCAAATTGCTTTTTTGACGATTTGTTTGGGTTTTTAATAAGCACTACTTGCATTCCAGTCATCAGTAGGGAGACTAGGGTACCTGATGAGAGCTGAATAGCTCGAAACCGGTAGTGCTCTGTCTCTCCGCTGTTTGTAAAGGCTCTGCGCTTAGTGCTTACTTATTAATATAAATATTATAGAGTAAGAATAAGCTTACTACAATACTGATTTTTTATGTAGTATTATTAACAAAAATGTCACACAGACTAATGTATTTTCTAAAAATAAGTACAGATATTCACCCAGATATATCTGAAAATATTTCCCTTTTACAATAAGCCAAAATTATATTTTAGAATAGAAAAAAAAATTCCAGAATCAAAAATACTTACAAATAGTTGTTCATTTCCATACATTTATTAACTAATAATAATAATATGTGATTAGTGGCTGATTTATGATTCTATCAAAATAATACTAATAAATTAGTTCAAACATAGTGATTTTTTACAATAAAGTTTTATTTTGACAAAACTATCATAAACCATTATAGTATACACTAAAAAAAGCAATGTTCAATAAGATAAAAATTAATTAAAAACTTGTAAAATTTTTCTTTTATATAAATTTAATGTGTGTCCAAATAAAATAAAAATACCTTTTAAAGTTCTATCTTATATAAATTCTAGAAAATGAACAGATCAATTTACATCGCTAATAATAGTTTAGAAGCATTATATACTTACTATAAAGAGACCATTAACTGCAAAGACAATTAGTTGCAATTTCTTCAAAAAAGTAAGAAGACCCATTCTGAAAAATATGCAGATAACATTGTATGTGAGAATACATTTACTACAAAATTTAAAGAATATAGAAGCTTATGTCAATAGAAGGACAATATATTAAAAACAGGCTATATTATTATAGAATGACATAAAAATATAATTATTAATTAAATATAACTATTAACTTATCAAATGTGTAAAATTTAACATGAAATTTTACATATTTGAAATTTATATAGAGTAAAATCCTAGTATGACAGACTTGAAGGTGCTGGATAGAATAGGAGCTTCTACATCCATAGTACATAATATCCAAACTAAACATAATACAAAAAATTGCATGGTTATTTCTAATTTAGAAACTCTGAATGAATAAACAATTGTTCCTATTAAATATATATATATATTAGCATGCAATAACGGAACATTAATGCCAGGGGTTATAATCAGCTCAGTTGCCACACACTTGTCAAACAAATGCAGTTGGTAAAATTAAGTGATTGTTAAACAAGAATTTATTAAATTAAACATTACAACTTTTGAATCACAATTCTTTCAAGTTTTTTAATCAATTTTCGAATGTTTAGCACTTTTCTAAAGCATATTTTCTTTTGTCATTATGGCCTTTTTTCATTGATTTTCATTCTATCATGAAGCGAAGCAGAATTTAAATAGAAGTTCCCTTCCTTCATCAAAAAATTTTCATTTAACAAATAATGAAAATACATAGCTATGGGTTATCTACCCATCTGGGTTATCCTACTAGCTTATCAGTGCATCCACAAATGTGGTCCAACTTACCTCCAAGACCTACTGACATTACACTAGCCATCGCAATCACTTCGCTCAACATACCATTTAAAACTGACTATACCAATGGTGCACAATTGTTATGGTGAACATTCATTCTCCAAAGTCGCCCATACACTCTGGCATAACTTACTAGTGAATGTAACATCTGCACCAAATCTATCTCAGTTCAAATCTATTTTACATAGCCTTCTAAACTGCCTCATCTAACCTTTTCTAATATGTACATATATGTTTTTTTTAAATATTTATCATACTGGTTGTGCTTAGAGATGGCACCACCATTTAAGCACGTTATAAATAAAGTGTATTATTATTATTTTTATTAATAGCTATAACTTAAAAACTGTGTATTAATGGTATATATAACCAACTTACACCTCCTGAATTGCACAATCACTTTCCTAGACTGAAACAGTTATACTCACTTCATGAGCTTCTTTCTAAATCAATGAACAGTGTTTGCCCCTTTTTTTGCATCTAAGTTTTTTTATTCTATAGCCTTCTTTACCACATCAAGCGATCTGACCTTTTTTTTGACAAAACCATTTTGGAAGTTCTCATCTTGTACTAAAGTCATACTTAATTATTCTTTTTGCTACCTCAATTTATGATGCAAGGCAGTTTAAAGCATATCAAAAACTCTCAGCAACAAAAAAAATACATTATATAATTAAAAAAAACTATTCAAGTTACTAACTAATGAACTAAACAATTACTTAGATGCCAGATAACATTAAAATGTCCTAAGTGCCAAAAAAACAAATGATACATAAATAAATAGTTTTACCTGAAATTGAAATATATATCTCAAAATTGTCAATATCATGGCTCATACTAATGATGTTCTCTATGACCATATATATGTGAAATATTGTGAAGGAAGCAAAGAACACAGATATCATGAATAAAAAAATAATTCTAGTAAAAATGCAAGTTTGGCAAATACAGGTTGTGTCAGATCTGTAACTACAGTTCATATAAAATTTTTAGCAGGTCTTCTAACGTTTTATCCACGTAACTAGCTATGCAGGTATGTATACATATATGTATATAATTATATGTGTATTATTATATGTATAAACATGTATAGTTAGCTATGTAGGGGTATGCTAAATTTATTTTCAAATGAATTAAGTTTTTGATTGAATGATGTAATGTATGAGCTTTATTTTTTTACTAAGTGGCTTAAATACTTTTAACTAATAAAAAAATATAGTTTTTAATATACCACAGAAAATTGTGTTATTATTGAACTATTGGATACCCCCACTGGGTTTTCTAAGTTGCCAATGATATTAGGAGCTAAAACTTGCAACTTACATTAATAGAAAAAATAATTATGTTGTAAACTATTTACATTTAATTTGAATAATGAAATTAATTATAAAATAACCAATTTAAAATAATACTCAAATAGCATTTATACTACTTATAACTTATTTATATACTGTAAGTAGTATAAAATTATAAGATAACAAATTATTATATAGATCTCATGATCTGGAATCAGATGCAAAAGGCATCAAGTTAATTGGTTGTATTGATCAAAAGTTATGGCATATATTATTATTTTCCATTGTTTTCCTAAAAAACTAGAGTTTATGACATAATCAAGTCATAAAAATGGTACAGCAAGTCTTTAGAAGGTATCTGTATACTAAAAAAAGAACTAATAAATTTGTTGACTATAATGTTTTGCTATAGCCTTATTATGCAGAACTTTAACTTTGATTTGACATGCACTCACACAAAAGAAACAATAGAAAACAATTAAACAAAAATATACAATAGAATTTAAAGTTGAAAAAAAGAATCAAAGACTGACATTAAAGACCCTAAAGGATCGGAATGAGACTTCTCTAATGCATACATTAAATATGAAATTTTGAGCAACTAAAAAATATGAATATATGCATCATCATTTTAAATATAGCTATCTACATAGTGACATGAGCTACACAAACTATATATTTTATTAATTTTGAGATTTAATTAAATTTGTTTAGACCTTTTGTGTATTAATTTAATAAATTATTTTATTCAATTAGCCCAAACAAAAATCAGTTATTTATATTTATAAAAATATATTATATATACTAAACTATGGTTGTCATAATCAATAAAAATATTGAAGTTAAGAAAAGGTAATATTTAATTTTTTTAGCATACTATACATTAAAGATAATATAGAAATAATGATAATAGATTTAAATTTTTGGATATAATTAATTATCATTGTGAAATATTCTTCCGTGCATGCATGCAGGGCTCATAATCATCTATTTTAAAAATATATGAAAAGTTGTATAGGGGTAATTAGTGTGAAGCCCCCCTAGCAGGGTTCAGGGGCTCAGGTAGGGGGTTAAGGGGACAAAGCCCTATGAAAATGTTAATGTTTATACATAGTCTTATAAGAATAGCTGATATACATAATAAATAACGCTACAACTACATGCATAAAATTAACACCTTCCTCAGAGCACATCTTTCTGAAAAAATTAGACAAAGTTGTAAAAATAATAGGAAACAATGAAACAGAAATTGGCAAAGCACACATTTTTTAAGAATCTTCATAAAAATAATAATGTGTTCAGTACATCATTTTCATTTAAGATTAGTAGTTGTCAGATGGGGTTGACATGGTTGGCAGTGTTAAGGACTTTTTTATAGTGATTTTGTAAGAATTATGGGACCCAAACAAATTATCCTCAAAAAATCAAAATTATTATGAGCCTTGTGTATGGTACTGGCAAATATAATGGTAATACTATGAAATAATATCTTTATAATATATTTACTTATTATAATCCATTTACAAAATATTTTAGTATGTCATAGATATATTAATTAATAATTTATAAATGTAATTATTAAATATCATTATTAATTAAAAGTAATAAACATAAATAAAATATTATAATAAAAAAGTGTATTTAATGTCAAACTCTGTTTAATAAACACTCAAAGATGGATCAAGGGCCCTGATTCTGGAGCAGTGTCTAGTTTATGAAGCACACCCACTTCACTAATGACTCTTACAATAGAGCCACAGTCACTCATGTTTTTTCATACCAAATGAACCCATTAAGAGTTGCTAACTATCAACTAACACAGCTGCTAGCCAGGAACAAGAGAGTCCAAGGGCGGGCTCAAACCTGCTCTAAGACAACACCCTTGGCATCTGCAAACCAGCATCTTAACCACTCAGCCATCCCATTCTATTCATAATTATTTAATTCCCATCATATTATAATATTAATACTATATTTATATCTAATACATTAATACAATAAGGTAAAGAAGATTACCTGAATTTTTAGTATATGGATAAACTGAAGAATACTTTTTTTAATATCTTAATATTTATTAAGGAAAGATGTCAAGATAATTTGAATAATAATACATAATCAGGGATAAAAATTTATTATTGTATGGTCAAAGAAGGCCATAGATATACTTTCAGTGATCTTTAAAATATTCTCCATAAAAAAGTGAAATTAAAACTATCAAATTTCTTTAAATTATTGAACAAATTTTTACTTATTTGACCCTGTAGCATTATTTATTTATTTATAATATTTACATACTTTAAATCAATGTATTAATTTCCATATTTATAAAAATTACACATTAAATATTTTTTTAATAATTTATCTAATTATATTTAATATATATACATTATATTATATAATACCAAATAATGTTTTTATTATGCATAGTTTTCCTTAACATATTCTCCATAACATTTCCCTAAACTTAAATAAGGTAGCCTATTATTAATATTATGTATAATAAACAAATTAAATAATTAATAATATTGTTTTTAGAAACATTTATAATATAGTTAATTATTATGTCAATATATTGTAATTAAATAAAACAAGTATTAAATTATTTATAAATAAAATTATGACATGTTTTGGTGTCTGCCCAAATTCAATTAAAAAAATTCCAGACAACAGCTTAATTTTCCAGCAGAGCCATGTTGATTAGTTATAAGTTTTTATTGTATAGTCTAAATAAATACAAAACATACTATTATCTAATTATAATGTAATAATTTTAAATGCAATGGAAAATGCAGCATTTTTGTATACTCAAAGTCAAGGGCAAGGAAGATATGAGATAGTATGATTTTGTTAAAATAATAAAATCTGTGCATTCCCTGACATTTCTTTAAAATTACTTAAAAATATTGTGGCATTCTATAATCAAGTTATATATTTGTCACATGCTTTTGTTATATAAAGTGCTGTATTCCTTTATAGTACTATTATTATGTTTTGATTGTTTTATGTAAAAACTATATTGCTATTTGGTTTTATACTATTTGACTTATATTCAAGAATAAGAAAATCTTTTAAATACTTAAGGACTTCTGTAATTTATTAATAATAATATTTTTATTGAATATTGGATCTCTTGTAATTTACAAAAATATGTAATAAAATAATATTATTATTAAGCTAAAGGATAGGAGTTCAGCAAATTATATTATTAAATTATTAAGTCTCATATGCTACCCATCTCACTATAGGTCCTATTGATAGTGCAACCTTCTCTGATTTTTATGTGAGTTGTTCTCATCCTTGTATATTGGTTTTTACATATTTATTATAGTATACTAGTTATAGATAGACTAAATTATGTAATAATATATTTACAATATTTATAGAGTAATTTATGGTTATAAGATGATTCTGTTACAAGTTTTTCCCAATATTATTAATACAGTAGCAGTGGATCAGGTTTGTTTATCTGAACTAATTAATATTGTAGTGCAAGGTCAAATTAGTAAAAATCCATCTGTCATATTGGCATTGCCATTGGCAGCATTTAATAGTTTTAATTTATGTATGAGTACATTAAAACTTTTTTTACAGAATATATATGAAAAATTGTCATATGTTAGACTAAAACAAGAAAATTAATATAATATTAATTAAGCTGATACTAACTATATTTATAACTATTATACTGCATTTAATAGTCAAGGACAAGAAAAATTGGAGATTGTTAATTAGTGAGAAAAAAAATACTAATCTTAAAAAATATAAAAAATAATGTATGGTAGACTTTTTCAAAGTTTAGTACATTAACTAGTAGAAAAACAAGTTTCACAATATCATTAATAAAAATTGTTGTATTGATAAAAATTTCACTACTTTAACTTAATAAGTATGAAATAGGCTTCGTACTCTGTTAATAAAAAATAGTATACAATTTTGTAGTGAAATTCTATTTTGTCAAAATTAAGCTATTCATATAATCAAAAGAATCAAACGAAAGTGTAATTTGATATAAATACCTTCTACAATTATATACAGGAAAAGTCCACCGTTTAAAATTCGCCTGTCTTTTGTATTTAGCCTAATAAAAACAAAATACTCTTTAAAAATGGTTGCAATATTTAAGGATAATTGTAATACTTACATTTCATTATATCCAATATTGTTTCCTATGTAGTTTTTAAATATTTAATATGTCATGAAACTTATGATATGATAATAACAAAAGTGGGTTGTTATATATGAACAGTAATAATTATGAGAACGGGGAGAAAAAATACGAAAATTATGCAAAATATCATACAAAAATAGCTCGATGTTTATTTTGGGTTTGCTTTTAATATATTCAATGCTAATGCAATATAATTTCGTATAATTTAATAATCATTTATGTTATTTCCCTTAAAAATGTAAAAGGTAGTGAAATATATACTTACATAATTTATTCCTACATAATTACATCTTTGGTCCTACCGCAAATTATATCGATACTTGTGTATTATCTCCGCTGCTATAATTATATTTTTATCCAAAAGCAACCTAAATAAATTCACGATTGAATTTTACATTATTATAGTTCATAAAGAAATATTTTTTATTTTAATATTGATTTCTGTTATAACATGTAATATGAGCGTAGAAATATTTCGGAAATCGAGAGAACCTTAATTAGTTAATTCAGTAAGATATTTTATCAGAAATTAATTACATATTTTTAACATATGAAATGAGAAATTTATAAAACCTTTATATAAATAATTGTCGGCTTAATCTAACTGAAGTTCATAAAATACTATTTAGTAAATGATTGTGTTAGATATATATTTATTGATTGTCACATATACAATAGTTTTATTGTATAGTCATGCTGCACAATAAGCCCAATAATCATTATATATGCAATATCTCCACACTTAGAAACACTGTGAAAGCTATCACAATCCTCTCATGCGAGTAAACTAAACGAATGACTAAAAAAATTGTCAATACGTGCGCAGCGGATATATGTATAGCTCTTTAAAAAGAGAGAGTGCGGTAAAAAGATAGAAATAGTGTGGCGAAGTGAATAAAAAGCATAAAAAAAAGTGTCTGGAAAGAAAGGGATTAAAAAAGGCAAAAAGACTATAATACTTAAGGTTAAATTCAAAAAAACAGCATGAAAAGTAATTAAATATAATAAAACATTGTTACAAATCGAAACATTTTTTAAAGATTTGTATATCTCTAAAAAAGAATAGTGTACAAGATATCAAGCAATTATAATAATAAACAAATACATTTATCAAAAACACATATTTTTCACTGTCCATTGTTCACCGTTCAAGAACTATAAAATATGTCTTATAAGATACCCTCCAATTGAAAAATCTGAAACATACAAAAATATACTTTTTCAAAAGTAGAATACATTCGTTGTGAGGTTTTAAATTAATGAAATAATCAACGCAATTCACCATTGATACATTAGATTTTTGGGTTTTCCGTAAAAGATGTCAAAAATACCGTGAAAGAACCTGTTACCACTCATTTACTTTTAAGTTTTTTAATGATTTAATTAAAATGAGTATTTTTAATTTAATTTAACACATTGGGAAATGTACATTTTTAGTAAACCTTTTTTTGTAACATTAATTTAGGGCAATTATCCATATTCAGCTAGTGTGTTATGTAGAAGACATTATTATGTGTCGCATAGTTTAAGACACTAATTGAAAATACAACATGTATTTCAATCATATAATTTTTTATCGATTTCCTAAAATCATTGTCCATTTGTGTGATTTCCATATTTTTCAGAAAATAAATAAAATCATGATTCCTAGTTATGAAAAACCTACATTTTCCGGAAATTTTTGATAACAAAATAATACATAATAAAAATTATGAAACAAAATTCAAAAAAGTTATACAAAATTACAATATAGAATCACTATTTTATATCATATAATTTTGGTAGTACGAAATCACCCTGACATTAAAACTTTTTAAAATTTGGTCAATGTGAAGCTTACATATTTGTATTGCCACTAACTATTTACTACTTTAAACAAAAGTTTGTGTTGAATTACCTATAAACCAGCATGGACAGACTGTGCTAGCAGTTTCTAGAAATATTCCGATAAATGTCTGAAACAACCCCCGCACTCCGATTGCATATAATGCTAATTATAAGATATAGTTACCACGTGTGACTGAAGTTGTGCGATGTGTTTCATCTGATCTTTGAGACCTCGAGAGGACGTCAATTTCTACAATGTTACAAAAGACAAATTAAATAGAAACATTAGGAGAGCCCGGATGGCCACCCCACTTTACCAGGACCAGCTGTGTAAACGATCAGAAAAAATACAGAGGATGGTTTAACTTAAATTGATAAGATTGATTTTTCAAAACAAACAATTTTAATTGAATTTCTCTAAAGTCGTTTTTTAACTATCACCATTTCGAAAAACATAATATTTCATACCAATTTCAGAAAATGTATTATTTGTTTAGGTAAATACTTTTGAACCAACAATAAAATTATTGAAATAAACGAATTATCAAAAACTGCCATAATCTTAATCGAAGAACGTTTGAACTTGAAATCACATAAAACACTATTTTAAATAAAAGCAAAGAATAAATGAGACCTGAAGTTTGATGAGAGTCTTAGTGGCATCAAATAGTTTCCGTGAGACAGAGTCAAACTTTGGATGATCAACAGAAACACCTTTCTCGTGGAGAACTTCGTCCACAATTGACTTCAGTTTCTGCCAAATAAGGTTATTAATGTTTAACTAACGAAATATTAAACTGACACTAGTAAATAGACTTCTTAATAAAAGACAATTATTAATTATTAATATACAATATTATATAAAGATATGATTATACAATTTGATTTTTTTACAAAAGTTAATGTTACATTTTTTAATGTTCGTAAAGTAATCGCAGAAAGACCCATATTTATTGGCGAGGGAAGGTTCTTTGCATCTGTCGCCTTACTCGTTTAATTGTATAACAAGGGAATGTTCTGTAGTTCACGATTTCAGGCTTAATATTTTATATAGATAATTACTGGTTTACACATATTTTAAATTAAATATCAAGATGTATAATTAGTCTATACAACAATAGACTATATTTAATAGTGCCAAAAACATTGGCTTTAATTTGAAAAAATATCAACACAAAAAAATGTTGAAAAAATATCAAACCAGTACGGAAGTTGGTTCATAAATAATAATTACAAAATTAATCAATGCGGTGGAGTCAGGGTGCGGTATGGGTGCCCCATTTCTACTAGCAAAGCGTTAAACAATGCGCCCGTTTGCACTAATTAAGACACGACAGCTAATCGGTAACCTATATTATACTCAAATAAATCGCAGATAATTTTCCAAAGGGCGTAAGTGATTATGCCTATAGTATATCTCTATTTCTGGTTGAATTATTTGTTTAAATACTTAATAGAAAATGAATAAACATTTATATCAGTTTGGTTGGCATCATCAGTGAAATCTACAGTGAAAATCGTAGATTTTTCACTAACAGTTACGTTCGGCAAAATACCGGCGAATCTATTTTCAATTAAAACAATTTTTAATCTTGACTCACCCGGTTGTGCCGATGCGACCGTGTCTCAGCATCTTCCCCACCACCGCCAGCAGCACCACTACGCGTTGCCCCAGACAACCGGCCCCCCCTAGAAACAACATCAGTGGCAGTCACCGGCAGCGGGAGTGAAGCCCTTCCACCACGAGACAAGTGGGCTGCTGATCTCCGCCTGTCCATCGCCACCGCCGCCTCCGCAGCAGCTGCACACACAGTCGCCGTCTTCCTCCGCCTCTTATGCTTATCGATCGGTATTGATTGGAATAGTAGTTGTGGTGGTGGTCCGGCTGGAGGAGGTGATGACTCATCGGCGGAAAGAGTCGATGTTGTGGTAGAGTTGCTGCGGAGACGTCGACGTGGCTGGACGGTGCTGGCTACTCGCTTGGTGGAGCGCGCTGTTGATAGTTGGCCCTGGGTGGGTGTTCAACACAATTACTGAGATGTAATGGGAGATTGAATTAGCACAATCATCATTTATAAACTAGTAGTAACTATATTATAATCATAAATAATATTTAAATAAATAACACAGCATTAAATAATTAATTTTCATAATCGAAGTAAAACGATCGAAAATAATATGTTATTAATATTGTATCCAGAAAACCAACCCACTTGACAACCGCTGGTGACGGTACACGCGGTTTCCATGGTGACCAGACGTTGATGGTCACGTGATGTGCGTCGGTCTTGCAGATCGGAGCTGGCCCCTCGATAGTAGACCACCGCTAGGGTGGGTGCCGGCCATGGAAGGGTAGCGAATGGAAGCGAGGGGGAACAGTGGCCACTTGATGGTTGCGGTGATGGGTTGACGGGGGAGCACTTGCGGGGAAAGGGGCGGGCTTGTTGCTACGGAGATAGTAAGTGCACAGAATTAAGTAAAATAAGCATTAATTTTTCTATAAATTTATTCATTGCAAAAACGAAGTAACTATTTATTAGAAACTGTGATGAATAAATTAACATACATGAAACTCAGAAAAGCTCATCAAGCGAAGTGAGTACATTGTTATTCAAATTACACACCATCACTGTCATCATAAAAGTTTAAAACTTTGAAGAACAGATTTGTTAGAATCATCAAACATCTACAATAGAAATGTTATAATTTCTTTTTCTATATTTTCTATTTACATACCTTCTTAGGTGTAAAAGGACGTCGAGGTGTTCCATCCGAGTTGAAGAAAGTGAGCAGATGCTCCGCTTGCTGCGATCTAGAAGACCGACCTGCGACCAATGAGGAGGTGAAGGGGGCAGGTTTGGAAGAAACTGTCACCATGGGTTGCATGGAAGTGAGCACGGAGTGGAGGGAGGAGCTGTGAGGATGATGAGGAGGGAGTGGAGGGAGGAGCTGTGCGGATGATGAGGAGGGAGTGGAGGGAGGAGCTG
>JAUZND010092512.1:0-14483 GCA_034780555.1 Coelogynopora nodosa | reverse complement strand
ATTATGCAAGAGTTCGGGAATGGTGCACGTGTTAGCCTTGAAAGGAAGTCCTCTGGCAGTCGAAAATCTGTTGAAAGGGTGAACTTGGTTGCTGTAATCAAGATTGATCCTCATCTCAGCTGCAGAAAGTTAGCTGCACAACATGGTATCTGTCACCAAAAGGTGTACCGAATTATCAGCTAAGATTTTAATTTGAAATCTGTCAGCAACCGCTATGTACCCTATACCTTGAATGAAAACACCATGGAAAACCTAGTATAGTGCCGAAGAGAGTTCCTACGGTGTGCTGAGACGAGGAACATCAAACGAAGATTGCTGACTAGACGAAAAATGGTTTTACAGTCGGCCAATGGGTGCCCATGGGGTTACCAATGGGGTAAATCATAGATTGCCCCTGGTATGGAGATACCAACCACTCCCTGAAGAACCCCAGTGGACAAACATTTTATGGTGATGGTGGCAATTAACTTTGAGGGGCTCAATTTTGTTATGGTTCTTGAACAGGGTGAGACGATAGACTCGAAATGCTACATGTGTTTTCTCAACAACGCATTTGAATAATTTTCCACTTACGATTTGAGACAAGCACAGACGGCCATTCTATGGGAAAATTCTGTGATCCAACAGGTTAACGCTCGTCCTCACATCTCAAACAAATCGCAGCAAAGAATAGAGTTCTTCTGCCACAAGCTCCATATTCACCCGACATTAACATCCTAGACCTGTTTGTATTTCCCAAGCTGAAAATTGAGAGATGCGACATAACATTTGGACTTCGCGGTGAACTGAGAGAATTCCTGACAGCAAACCTTCAGAAATTAACGCCTCAAATTATGAATCATCAGTTTGAAAAACTTAAATCCCACTCATTGAGGCTAATGGAAATTATGTATGAATTCTCGTTACTATTCTATTGTTCAATATTGTTTCCTATGTTTACATGTAAGATATAATATATATTAAAGTTAATTTATAAATTTGTTTTCAATTATAAATTTGAAATTAAAATATGAAACAAAAAAATGCGGAAAGAGCTGTTACACCATACACGCAGTATATTACAATATAACCGGAAAAGGATTTTTTTAGGAATGTAAGGTTATATAGATGATACCGTAAACGCTAAGCAACGTAATCTTTTTTTGTAAAAAAATATTTAAATCTTCACAGTCGAATAATCGCTTTTAGCGCTAGAGCTTATAAAAATGGGTGTATTATTAACGCCCTCAGTTGGCAGAATTTACTTTATAATAATGATAAACACTAGGAAGTGGTCATATTTAAAATGATACGAAAAGTGTGAACAATGATTATTAGAAGCTATAAAATACTATATTGTTAATTTATCATTCTATTAAGTATCTTATACTGTTACATTAATTACAATGACGATAAAAATATAATAAATATTTATCACTTGTAAATTTTATTTAAATGTAAAATATCATTAATTTAAATGTTAAATTGTAATATATATGATGTGTAATATAATTTTAGAATTTTATTAATTTTTAGTATCATTTTTGTTTAACTAATATATCAATTTCATATTTTTATATAATAAAGGAAAATATTAACAATTATTACCAATATAATAAGTTGATAGTTATAATATTTCGGACAAACAATAATGGTTTGGTCAGTATTAAATACCAAATTAAAAAATTTTGTGAGTCAAATATATTTAAATTTTGAAATAAATAATATAAAGTACTATTTTTTAATTACTTTAAAAAATTACAATCTGTGAAAAATTCTGAAAAAATAAAGCTTCACTTTTTAGACATGTCTCCAATTAAAAAAATTATGCTACAAAATGGGCAATAGAAAATTTATTAAAAAACATATTTTGCTAAAAAATAGCGCATTTAGTATTGTGAATGTTCAAACATATTTAAAATTAAAGAATGTTATTAATAAATATCTTGAAAATAAATCTTTAAAATGTACAATCAATTTATTATATATATTTTTTTATATTAGCATTTTAATGGATAAAATTATATTCACATAAATTTACATTTCACAAATTTGGATTCCTATAATTCATTAAATTTTGTAATTAGATTATCACAATTTTATCAAATGTATACAAAACAAATTCGTTAAATACGTACTCTATATAAGAAGAAGTCTTGAAAATTTCAAATAAGAAAACTGGTTCATGTACAATAATTTATAATATATGTAAAAATATTCTGACGAAAATAAAAAATATTATCTCAAAATTGATTCCTCAAACATATATTAATTAGTGTTTTGGGTGTGATAAAACAATTATATATTATACATTATACGATAGAAATATATTATTTTAACGCAAAAATGAAGCATTTAGAAAATTTTATATTAAATTCTCAATTTACATTGATTAACATCTCATATATATATAAGTGCACATGCAGTATATAATTTTATAACGCATTTATCAGATATCTATGGTTTCTATGGAATACATAAGTAAAGTATACACATCTATATATGTACGTACAAGTATGTATATCTGATAAAATGCTAACCAAATATCCGAGGTTAGTCTTACTTCATAAAAGTAAATAGTACCTCTTGTGCTATATATCTGAACACTTTAAGTACGAATACCCAATTATTATCCGTAAAATAATATTTTATGGCAATTCCAGAAATGACAATGCCCCTTCCCGCTCAAATATACCGTGATACAACATAGAAATCGAATAATATATAACTGAACATAATCGGGCAAACAAGCCAAACGCGGCAGCAACAACATGACAGAGAAAAACTGCCAGTGTCAGCGTACATAAAAGAGGGCATAATCTACCGAACTGGAGGCGGATAACAAATGTTCCAACTTTACATATTGGCCATAGAGCTGGGCAATGTATACAGTAACTGTGGTGAGAGAATCAATAATAACATCCACCTCTACTTCATAACTAAGCCAACATCTTGATTTCTTGTGCTATCGCACATCTCCATTATTCTCTCCGCTATATAGTTCTTCTTTAGATCATCTGTAGAGAATTAGTTCGGTGTACGGAGTCATGAGAGGCATATACGATAGACGGAAATTAATTCCATCTCTGTCCGACTGCTATCCATTAATAGAATATTTTTTTCTATAGAAGCTTCTTTTTTACACCTCCTAGAACTAGCCGCTATAGTGCTCATTTTTATAAAGTCGTGATGGCCAAAAAACCAAATGTTAATTGCATTTAAATATATTACTTGAACAAGAATTATTTTAAGAAGAAACATTTTGAAAGAAACAATGTACAATATTTTGGTTTTACAAGTATACAGCTAATTCAATTACATGATAACAAATAAATATACTTGCTTCAATTATTCCATATACACTATATACCTATTTAATAATTAAATGATTTTCTATTGATACTTAAATCGATAGCAGTTTTCGAGGGATGATTATGAAACGAACATAATTTTCAGTTATCCCCCGCGGTAACTATATTATACATTATATACAATATAATATAATATAGGCTTACATATATTATGTATACAATCAACCTAATTCATATATTCAATAGATATAAATATAGCACTTAGCATCCTTGTAGAGACGTGATAAACGCATCCATAATCAGAAATGTTTTGTAAACTAAACTGACAGAATGATAACAACATGTGCAGCCACGTGATTCACTAACCGCATGCATTGCAATATATATATTATAAACGTCAATGTGATCACAGTCGAGTTATAACCTAATTAAAGTGATTGAAAATCGATACTATAAAGCAAATGATAGCAAAAGTTAAAACCCGTATATAATATAATGGTTTAAAATTAGGTTAAATTTTTTTCATTTTAATTTGTTCGCTTATAGTCGCAAATCTATTATTGACCTTATAAAATGCTAATAGGCGATCACTGTTATAAGAATCGATCAATGTCAGTTTTTATTTTTAAATTTGATTATATTTTATATTAAATGGATCCCTGGGGGTTGTACATCTTGTAATAAAAATGAAATCTTATTATTAACAGATGAATAAGTAAAAAATCGTTTCTGATAGTTTAAAAAATTAATTTATAGATAAAATCATCCTTTGTAAATAATTTTAAATAATTATCTGTAAAAAATTGTAAACATAAGCTTACGATTAGAAAAAGTAATTATTTCAATATTTTATAATAAATTTCGATATAACTATATTTATGAATGCTATAATATAGTTCTATAAAGCAAACGCTACAAACATTTGATGTCAACATAAAAATATCATCAAAATTTGCTTTAATATATTATTCCGATGACAACTTGCACGCATTAATTATTAATATTAAACTGTAAAGATATAAGCGTGTATTATATAAAGGTTACATATTATATTAATGGTTGGAATACTGCAATTTCATCTTGCGTTACGTTAATGAATAAAATGAAAACAACTTTTAAAATTAAATCATTTTATGTTTAGACGGATATCGTTATCGATGTTATAAACATAAACACTAATTTACAACAAACCTTTGCCTTATACATCGAAGTAAACAAAAAGGGAAAAAATGATGTCCAATAATATGTATACTGCCATGACAAAACTGATCAAATGGCATGATTATTCCATGATTTATGTACAGAAATAATAGGTTTATAATATTTTAACGATCCGGTCTGCCGATAGGGTTATAGAGAAATAAATTAATAGGAAAACTTCGGCTTATCAATAAGCCTCTAACAACGAGGTCATGATGTCGTCGGTTACAATGTTTGCCTAGCATTCGAGAAAACTGTATTGGGCTTTAAATTAAAAAAATTGAACTATACGGAACAAATTTTCGATCTTATCTAAAATGGTGAACATTTTTGCAACCAAAATAAAAAGATCGCTTGCCAAGTCAGCATTTAATTATTGGCAACTCTATATAGGCATTGACAATGAGTTGTGGGATAAAGAACACACGACCTCTTCTCCCTTTATAGTTTTATGTGAGTGATAAAAATTCGGTTGGGTTTGATCGAAGTTTTATGATTAAGTTTTAATAAGTTTGTATTTGATCATATAATACTACAATAAACGAGATGTATAAACCAATATAGAGTCCCTTTTAATATAATTAAATGAATATGTAATTAACAATATTAAGCTATAAACACATTGATTTGTTACTCAATTATATATTCAGTATTAAAGCATATGAAAATTGTATAAACTTTAATTTTTTGGATTTTTATTTAAAATATATATAAGGGGAAACATGTAGGTTCTTTTTTATAGTTCGTTGGAATTCAATCATTGAAAAACATAAACAAATTGTGTAAAACAGAATATGCTAAATTTATAATTTAGTAAATCGTTATTGACTTTCGAAGTTAATTACACTTATCATATGTGTATTAAAAGATTGAATTCATTTTTAGACATTTAGCTATTTTATTAGCGTATCATCAAGAAGAATAAAAGCAAGGCCCTTCGAATGAGTCTGTTTCAAATACTATAAGATCATATCTTAATAAGCACATGAAATAATTTATATGAAAATTTATATGAAAATGATACGGTTTCTCTTCAATATATTTCTTAAAAAAGAATTCATTTATAAAACAATATTACTGCATTATAATCAACAAATCCCTTATAAATATTTATAACACTGTATATTGTTTGAAATATTTCCCACGTTTGGCTATATATGTATATATATTTATCAATATAAATATATATATATCATTATGTACACACCTAAACTTCCCAGAAAAGCATATATATATATCTGTCCACACAAAACTATTATAAATTTATATATATATATAGAGAAAAAGACATGCAGGCCTAATACCAACAACCAAATTAACATTTTACGACATATACGCCACAAGCATACCATCTAAGTATAACGGCATATCTTTATATGAACATAAAAGAACTAAATGGCACATTAAATCGTATTTTATTGTAATGGGACAAAAATCCTAGAAATTTGTATGTGTACGTAATATATACATATATAATATTATACTGTATATAGATAGAGTTCAAAGCTTCCACTCTGTCACCAAATATAGAACGGTCATAAATGCACCGACAACATGACATCTTTATGTTCTCTTAATTACCAACAAAGAACAGATATTAAATTAGATTTGCATTTGATAAAAGTAGTTTCAGGATTGCTAGAAAGTTCGACGTTGAATATAGGATATACCAAATGCTTTAATGTATATATAATTCATTAATACATATAGGAACCATATATGGGGTTTAGAAATTAATATTATAGCTTTACAAACATATTTCTCAGGTTAATGTATATTGTATATAATCCCAATTTTTTAAATATTATTATATTTATCAAAAGTTAATTTATGATTCACGGTTTGTACAGATAAGAAAGAAAGAAATTCAACGGTTTTCGAAAGTTTCTTTTAATGAAATTCAATGGTTTTTAAGGTATTTACTGAAAAATATTTTTTACAACATAATAAACACCATATTTGAAAATAATTGTTAATGCTAATTTCTAGAGTTTACTAAAATGTAAAATTTTGTAAATTGAACATTCATTAGGTAGTGGAATTTTGCCAACTTTGCTGATTTTTAAATGAAAAAGGTGATTAAAACAGTTTTTACAAGCATTAACAATGAGCATATAACAATTAGTCAAATTAAATAGTTTGAATAATATAATCAAAAAATAGTGTAATACTGTAAACATTTATATACACTATGACAATTAAATAACGTAGATGATATGATCATTTATTTGTCTTAAAAATTTAAAATATATACTCAAAACTATAATTAAAAATATATATAACGATATTTTAAGACGACAGTGAATTAAGAATGGTTATCGGACTTAGTTCCTTTTTTGCAACGTTACATTTATACTTACGTATAAATGTTATCATCATTTTAGCAAATATTAAATAAAAGCACAAAAGTATAGTAACAATCAACCGAACTCACCTGTTTCATTTTTTCAAGTCCTCCATTCAGTTTGCCTCCAAAGGTTTTTATCATTGTGTTGCCAGCCGCAGTGTTGGTGAATTCGCGTGAGAAATCCAAACAGGTCCGAGTAAAGAAGATTATTTCTTATTCCCAGGAAGAGCACGATACCAAGGACAGTAACAATCAACAAGTATCACAAGAGAGCCGGCAGAGCTAGCCAACATGAATCACATCCATCAATTCCCTTGATTAATCCACGATAACCTGACCGAATTCCTTAGTGAGAAGAGGAGAGAACTGGCAATCAAGAAGTTAAGTTGTGGATGAAGAAGGCGCTAAAAGAACTCCAACTGGGTTGTCAGAAGTAGAAATATAACCGCGCGTGTACAGTTTAGATGGCTACTAAAGGATGGTTGAAGAGAAGGCATACAGGGGGGAGGGGGGTCGAGGGGAGGGAGTGGTTGAGGGATTAGAATTCAACCACCTTGCCGACTTCAAGCACACTCGATAGTCAAATCGATTTGATTGAAATAGTAGGTGTATACATGCAGGTATGTCAGATTATAGTTGTGGTGTTGTGGTATATAGTGGCAGCACGTCGAGTTAACCTCTGATTTAAGCGACCTCACTTCCACCAGATTTGCACGTGCGATGAAAGATGTGGATTACATCGCAGCTAAACATCAATTAGGATTTCCCGAATTGATAATAACAAAATAAATTTCCGCTTTGGCAGGATCACGGCCACCAAACACCGATGAGATCAGGCCAACAACAAGTCCAATCAACAAGCGACAAATACGAGTCGCCGTTCGCTGTTTCCTTATTTCTTCTTATGCAACAACTTCAAAGCTACCGACGAGATTGCTTTATTGACGCGGGTTAGGCTTTGATGTCAAATATTAGGCATTTTTATATAATTAAAATACAATATCTCACTGTGCCAAATCACCAATTATGTACAGGGTAACTGCAACGATGGACAGGACTCTGACAGGCTAACGTCTTAAGCCTCACCTGCATAAATGTAGAAACCAAACCTACTAAATATAGCTTAGCGTTCAATTCATTATACTAGCAACCACCACAACTTTAGTTCATACTATAGCGCAGAAATAAGGTCAACTATCTGCCATTTCTGATCTCGTAATTATGCGCACAGGCAGGAGCAACAGTTTTTCTCTGATCTCTAGGTTGTCGTTGGCTATCATGAGCCATGCTACAGTTCCCCCCCACCCCCCCTCTCTCTCTCCTCCTACTCACTGCCTGTCAACATAGCGGGAAGTTAGAACTATCAAACGATCGTGAATGTTCCGGTTGTTCTTTGTCTATAAAGTCATAACGGCAACCGCCGGAAATAAATTAGGATAACATTTGGGAACAGTATTATACTAACGAAGGCGGAGAAAAGGCGAAGGCGATGTGTGAATTGTGCTCAGAAATTTGATACAGTTGACTCAAGAGACAAAACAAAATGTTAAAAAGAAAAAGATTTTGTGTGCCAATATTTAACCAGAAAATGTAATAAATTTAAATCAAAATACAATTTGATCAAAAATAAGAATCAATGGTCAAGAAGATACTTTTAAGTCAGAACTGAATTTAATCCTTCATTTTTATAGTTCCAGTGAAACCATTTTTAAAAAACAATATATATTTAACTAATATATTCAACAATACAAATTTTAAAATGTGATTTGAGATTATATTTTTGTTTTATAAAATTGTATCAAATTACATTTACAGTGCATTTTATACTTAAAAATTACCTTTTTGTGTAAATTACGGTTTCAATAATATATTGTACCTGCCATTTTTATCACATCTATTGAAATAATATTGTAATATGTATCCAAGTATTGTATTGATCAGTTTGTCCTGAAATGTTACGTAGGAAATCAAAACCATACTCTGATTAATATGAATGATCTACAAGAAAAGTTCCTTATATATTAGAACCTATTTAGCTGCAATTTTTTTTATTTACGCGGAACCATAAAATAAAAAATTGTAGATATTTTAATTTATTTCAAAAATTCGTAACAAAATATAACTTGGTATCAAACGTTAGCAATAAATAAAATAAATCAGAAAGAATATTGAAATATCGCAAACAAACTTTACCTATATAAAAATTAACAAAAGTTGATAAAATTTCTTTCCTAATTTCCCATGTGAAATATTAATCATAATTCGATAAATTGCAGATAAATCCTTCATATACCTATAATATATATATATGTATACTCATATATTACATACCATACAACAAATTAAACATGCAAAAATACCGTTCTCTAATATAATTAAAAAAATTAATTCGTGCGGAGAGAATGTTTGATCAAAAATTTTCATGATAAATTATGAACTTATATGCAGTAAGCATATCCACAATCTTATCAAGTAGCCTATCATTATAGAGGTTAGACGTTATTCTTTTTGATTGATAAGGGATTTGCAAAAAGTGACCACATTTTCAACAGAAACAATGGCTTAGCATAGTATAATAATATATATATGCAATAAAATAACTTAAAATTACGAATAAATAAAAAAAAAACTAAAACTCACTGTAAAATTAATTTACTAAAATATAATATGATATGTACTATATACAATATATATATTAGTCAACTTGACCGAACACTCTTCTTTAAATTTAGTAGACTTCCCCAGCCTCATGTGATGTAACATGGACACATCGTGAGCAGAGTATATATATTTAACATTGACCAATATTATTACAACAATACAACATTTATTTTTTTCGGTGAAAAACAAAAGTCAAATTATAAGTAGAGAATTTTCATTAAAAAAATACTTTTAATCATTAAAAGTTACCTGAAACGACATGTTCACAGTTAATCAACCCCGGGTTGATTATGTGGGAAGGATTGTAAAATCATTAAATTTAGAATAAGTTATGAATGTTCAGTTCCTATAGTTCCTATGGTTAACAAAATTTTACCTATATGTGCAAATAGAAAAATGATAAATATATTTATCATATAAAATGTATAATTATTTATAGTTAACAATGCTGAATACTTCCCATTATAAGGTAGATACATCGTTGTTTTTTTAATAAACTATAGTAACTATTTTTTTAATGATTACTAGTTTTATCGAAAAATCAAAGTATGTATTTTTATTTTCCTTCGATCAATATCTGATTTAACTTTTTGTACTAATATGATTTATAGTACATCATTTTTAGATGTCTCAAATAAAATTAATAAAATAGACTTTCTATTATTTAAAAAATAAGCACGTTAAATCCTCAAAACCATATAAAATTGATATAAATTAAAAATATTAACTGATCAAAGGTTGTATCGATCTATTCTTAGTAATATTTATAGGCCTTCAGAAATCAGGTTAAATAGCCACATTTTAGTAACCAGAGATATATTCACTTCGTGGAAAATCTATCACTTTAATCAATTAGTTTGGTCAAGATTAATTAACCAAAAGTGATTGATTTTACTCAATCATTTAACAGCTAATTAGTTGTTTATAAAGAGCTAACTTTCAGTGTGATATCATAACCATGATCGCGAAGCAACGATCCGGCTTTGTCAACAATTTATCTTATATATACAGTATTTAATGCATACCAAATTATTTCTGCAGAATAAAAGTTATATAAAATATTATTATCTCGCATGGTGGTTAGTTTATTTGCTTCAATATATAGTAAAGAAAGGTTGTTTCACATGAATGGATATACATGTTATATATTTAGATGCGAAATTTAATAATATAATGTATATCTAAATTAGGCATTAACAGCTAAATAAACAAATTTAACATCATTAAAAAAAATTGTTTCTTAATTGCAAAATGGGGTTTTTACCAAAAACTCCATTAGCATTAAAAATACATTATAATACTAGGTTCTAGTTCAACCCTCCCCTACATATATAGATGATTTTCACTTATATGCACGCTGGGTTTTCGAAGACGACCAAGGAGCTCACAACTGTGATGAAGGCTAAATTAATCAGCTTCGACGGTCCTCCAGTAAAAAGTCTTATGTAATACGGACCACTTAAAAACTTCAATCAACTGTGGCGCTCAAGCTCTAAGAATAAGATTATCTCATCGAGAAAGATCGGATATTAAAAGCCAATGTTTAACCATTAAAACAATTTATGTATTGTTTAATTTAATTAACTTTTAAATAAATTACTTATTTCACTTAATATTTCTATTATAAATACGCATCATTTTATTAAAACGTAAGCTATTAAATAACTACTTCAATTATAATACTAATATGAGTTACACTGCATTCAAAAGTTGTTCTAATCAAGTCTATAGCACTGATCTTCGACTAAATCAACCGGCTCATTAGTCATTCGTCTTATATGATCAATGACCACCTCCAATTTTAACTGAATTTTGACACAACTGTCCGAGATTTGGATTAGAGAAGACGTCGTTTTAGTATGACACTGGGCGACAACGATTTATTGAAGTCAGAATAACTCACGGATGACCTATAGTCACAGAGCGGATCGAGACGGAAACAACTCATATACTCCTCTTCCATTAAATATTTTCTATCACAAGTGAATGATTCACATTTGGGTAATATATTAAAGCGACAATTTTAATGAAGGGAACATCATGCGCAATCGATCAGTTCAAATTTAAAAGGGAAATTGTTCTCAATAAACTAAATTCATTTGTTTCCATAGATGGACAATTCCGATTCACTGACAGTGATAAACGACTGGTCACTTAGCTGGTTAATGAGTTTGATATAATTTTGTTGTGACACCATAGTTTAATTTGCACATGTGAAATAATTTAGTTATACTTATTTTATCGAAACAGCTTTAAACTATATATATCCGATAAAATGACAATGGAAGCGTATAAATAGATGAAACAATATTAAGTGCTTATATACAGAGTAATATATTGGGTTAAATATGAAAAGATTAAGATAATATTTTCTATAATTATTAAAGTTTTTAGTCAAGTGTGTTAGTTAATTCGACTAGTAATAATTTTCAATATTTTGTTATCTATATATCAGTTTTTTAACAGAATAAACTGTCACACCCTTTATCATGTCTAGAATTTTTTTAAATAAAATGTATGTCATTAATAATTAACATGCATACAAATTGATTTTTATAAGCATACACAAAATAAAATTATAAATAATTTAAATTATAAAAAGGTTTTTGTTTTGATTTCATATTAATATCAACACTTATTAATTCGTACTTAATATTTTTAATATTAGACTTAATAGAAATATTCTCTCTTTAACACCAGAAGATAACACGTGAGCTACTATCAGTATATTGAATCGGCATTTTTTATGTGTACAATAGTCCCTTTACGTATATAATGTATTGTATATATGCATATTTAAGTCCATTCCGCAATAAAGTTTGATACATAAAATTGTCAATAAACATGAACGTCCAAAGTTATCCTAATTTAAATTATAAATTTAATAACTTTATGGAAATTGCATGTCTGCGGATAGAATAAAGTAATAATAATAATAATTAGGTGACTCTTCCATTTTGCATTTTGCTATAAATGGATCAGTATGAAGACAATGATGCCAAAAAGGGCTTGTGATATCAATATCAACCAATATATAAAAAATGAATGATAACAAAATATGTTCATTTATAAAATGTCCAGGAGGTTTCTACGATAAGACTTATGTATTATGACTTCACAATAAAGGATTTCTAGTCGTATTTTTTATTTTCAATGCCAATATTTTTGTAGTGGAACAAATGAAAGCTTAAAACATAAACCCTAGAACTACCACGGAGGGTGGAATCAATTTGACCTTAGAATCTTTAGCAAATTCTGCTCCAACACTATAGTTAACCAATTTTTATGAATTGTTCAGTGACTTTCTAAGTAGTTCATGATAGTTCACGCGGCATACGCATGAATACATTTATCCGAATACATATAAATATCTGAAAATACTGTTTATATCTTTACATATTTTTGACCTCTACCTGATTAAAATACAAATTGAGATGATGTCAAAAATATGTTTTGATAAAATATATATATACGCAGTCCATTTTGAATATGTTTGGTATTCTTACTAAAACAGAAATAGATAATCCATACATGACAATTTACTTTTTAATTAAAGTCATATACTTGCTTTTAAATATTTTAGTAAATATGTGATTTTCATAATTAACTGTACCTCGATCTATTAAATAAACAAATAAAAGGTAACAAGTTCATACGCAAAATTTTAGATCAAGTGTGTGAACCATTTTTGATCGAGTAAATTTTGATTCTATAATTCTTTGATCATGTAATAATTAAATTTTAATCAGGTCAAATGAAAAACATGTTTTTTAGTAGAGCATGTATTTCATTTGATACGAACCGGCGAATAAATGTATCTAAAATGGTATATATATAAACTATTTACATAACTTATTTAGTAAGTGTTCAACATTTCAATAAAATTGATTGTGTAGTAGAAGGTGTTATTTAAAAAAAATGTAATCTTATCTGAATTCCATCAAAATTCTACGTTATTTATTTAATACTTCCTTTATATTTTATTACTTATACAGAATTTAACTAAAATTGATTGAGTACAGAAGAATTTTCAAAAAAACGCACGACGAATTTTATCCGATTTAAAATTATACTCGGATCAATTTCAGAATTGTCTAAAAAATTGTCTAAAAAAGTCATTTTTCAAAAAGTTGTATTATACCATGTTAGTATTAAGGTCGATTATAAATTCGTAGAACAATATTTCTCTATAAAGTCACCTACTCGGCCCTCACCCTGTGTTCATAAAAGGGGTTAATAATAGATTTTTATTCGTATTTTTACACATTTTAGTCATAAAATTGTTAATGGTTAAAAGATGGAAGATTTGTTCTTCAAGATATAATTTGTCAACGTTAGTACTGGTATATAATTCTAACATAAGTAAAAACAAAGTAAAATAGACAACATCATAAAATGTTTAATAATCCTGTACTGTAGTTTATATATTATCGGAAAAGTATTTTCTATTATATTAAAATCGAGTAAAGAAAAAATACTCTCTTATATATTTTTTATTTTCACATGTAGTAAATTTGAAAAAGAAAGTTAAATTAATTGAAAAAACATTCAATGTGAATAGTCATAAAATAAGTGCAACATAATTTTTATTCTTCAAATAAAATAAGATTTTGATAGAAACAATGTAATAATGTAAGACACTGATTTTTTTACTCAGTGGGTAAAATACTTTTATCTAACTAAAACATATTTTAAATATAATTTCGAATATTTTAACATACCAGAGAAAATTGTGATATTATTGAACTATTTTATCATGGGTTTTATTACTTGCCGATGATATTAGGAGCTAAAACTTAAAACATTATTAGAAAAAATTTTAAGACAAAAGAGAAAATGTTTTATTCAACATGTACGTAAGATATTATTCATATAAAACTTCTCCACTCATTCCAATCTTGATCCTTGTATTATTTTTGATATGAAATGACAATAAAAATAAACACAATTGAATTTAAGATATAATTAAGTATAATTAAGTATGT
>JAUZND010092511.1:0-14483 GCA_034780555.1 Coelogynopora nodosa | reverse complement strand
AACAGCCGGCTCATCGGCGCCAACAGCAACCCCCCTCCAACCGCCCTGATCAGCCCCCCCGGCAGTCACTACCATCAGCCCCGCGCCTACCGCCACCGCCAGCTCTACCACCAGGCGGCAGCGCCTCCCCTCCTCTCGCGGATGATGTCCCCCTTCTCCTCCTCCTCCTCCTCTGGTGGGGCGGTGGCCCCTCCTCGGCATCACGTGATCTTGGAGATGGAGGGGGGGATGTTGCCCCCTCAGCAACTGCAGCAGCAGCAGCGGATGCTGATGGACCCGCCGGTGTGGACGCCCAACGCCGGCTATCATCATGTGTATCCGCCGCCGCCGCGGGTGTAGCCTGGCAACGACCAGCCAACAATGGAGGACTTTCTCACTCTCCTTTGGCTTTGGTATTTTTTTTACTCTAACTCAACTGTGGAGTGGATATAGACTGTGAGGTTCTTGTAGCAGACGGTTTGGCGTTTTGAATATAAATTGGCGTAAATTCATCATAGACAATGCTTCGAAAAAACTGGCTGTATTCTGTGAAAGTCATTTATTTAATATTGAAAGATTGAAAGATACAAAAATCCAACCTGATAGATAAATCACTCCATACACGGAAGCCAGGCTTAACGAATTACAAGCAGGTTAAACTGTGATTCGATATTATAATTGTCGCAGAAAGCATAATTTATTTACACATAATCGTTAGACGACTTGGCGAAGTGAATAATTAGTGAAAGTGCGATATTAAGCAATAATAAAATCATCGTGAATTACACAAAGAATATCATAACTGCACACATTATAATATTATATTAATTTATCAAATGTGAAATCAGCGAATATTGTTTAAAAAAGGAAAAGGGGGGAACTCGGTTAAATCATAATAGTAAAAATAATTGTTATAAAGATTACTATTACAATGTATATTCTATTATGTTATGTTCCCGTCGTTCTATTTAACGAATAATTAACTATTCATTATGCCTACAGCATACAGTTCGTTTTTGAAATGTTACCACTGACTAATTAAGTTGTAATTTTAACGAAAATGGAAAGTGTTTTATTTTATTTTACTATTTCAACTTGCAGTCCTGTCTAGTGTGACAATTTAACGCCAATTAATATTCCACCTATTCTTGCGTCAAATACCACGTTCTAAACGGATATTATTAATTGTTTTGTGTTATCGTACACGCTTCAAGTCTTCCAAGTGGCACATTATTGCACAGTGTTATTATCTTGCTCTATATTTTTATCTCTTTTTTTCTTCTACTTATTTGTCGCATGTTTTAATATTTATTAAAATCGAATTTACCACAAACAAGTATAAATATTTATTACATGGTCTATACTATAGTGATTATAAGTCATATTAAAATTGAATCTAGACGAAATGCTACTCTGAATTGGGTTAGGCCATCTGATTTTTAATCTGAGCTGAATAATATAATTTTTTCTTTCAAAACAATTTCCCTCTAGTTTCATTTATATAATTAATCTAGTCGTGTGTCATGATTGACATCTTAATCGGTATCCATGAATCATTGTCTAGTGGTTCACCTTCCATACTACTATGTAAAAGATCAGTTTAACAATACCTTATCACGCGTTTCTCTAATTATATATTGAGGCCTATTAATAGATTGTACAATACCCGACCGATCACTCGAGTATAATCTTATAATCTATCTATCTCCTTTCTGGTCTTGCTTTATTTACAAGACCGATCGTGTTAACTCAACTGTGACTGAAGAATTCGTGTTCTTTTACTCTTATTAAGTGTAACCAGTACTACCTTGTTTCAGGGGCGATGTGGTTGTTCGTTGACATATTGTAGTTCCGTCCGTCTTTCGTCCTGAGAAGGTGTCACTGTCTCTGTCACCCCAATCTCCTCTTTATTTCTCACCTTATAATACAAATGTATATTATTTCACTATATAATATGTGCTTATATATTGCTACTTTCATAATATATGTTTTACTGAATACGTATTGGCATATACTACTCTGTAAAATTAATGCTATGCAATCTCATATGTTATTCTGTTATTTATTTATTTATTTCTTTGTTTGTTCAATCACACGGCTTTTTCGGCATGTTTATTTCGCTGATATATTATTATATAGTCGGTCAAATTACTTACGTCATCATCATGCAATCACACATAGCTGACTTCCTGCCACCTGTACATACACCCCTTCTGTTTTGTTTATTATGTAATGTATACAACTCTTGTTTGGTGCGCATCCCTCCATGCGCTCGATCTGTCATCATGTGTCGTCAACTGTCCCCCCCCCCAAACATCGTGTTTTATATTGTTATTATTATTATTAACCTATAATCTCAGTACCTATTGTTACTTCAGCCGGCTGTACATATTACAACGTAATGTAATGCAATATTGTGTTGTCGTTAATTATGTTATGCCTGAATCATTTACATTTCTCCCCCCCCCCTATATCGACACATCAAACCTGCTGACTATAATAATTGTCTGGAAATCTCTCTATTTTGTCTTTTTCGACTTGATTTCAACCTGATTAAGTCTATTTAATTCCTTTACTTTTTAATCAATTGCCTGGCCAGCTACGGTAGTGCACATTCTTGGAAATTTGTCACTCCAGTTTCACTGATTCAGTGTATAAATATCGTCTTCTAGATGTGTACACACAGCGTTCTTTTTGTGGTGAAATATTATCGCCAGATTGACGTGTTTTCACAATTTGCTACTACGAGTCCATTGATCTGGTCTCTATTATTGATCGTGTCTGCTGCGATGTCTACCTCCATCTCTATATAGAAAAGACTTGTGTTTGCCATTCTAGATTAATATTATAGTAGAATCAACATCTATAATATAGTTCGATGGAATGTGGTAGTTATGCACACCTCTCATTTTTTTAAATCTTAACCCACGTACCTAATAATAAACAATTAGGGTTCCTCTAAACATACTGTCAAACAAACCATCATGTGTATATAAATAAATCCAATACCTGTACAAAATTATTGTGTGTAGTTTTGATGGCCTTCAAATCTCTCCTTGTTGTGCGTGAATATATGTTATGCCAAGGTCGATTGATTTAATATTATTGATTATATATCAATCACTCTTTTATCTAGACACCGTTTTTTGCATGAAGCCTGCTAATGGGGAAATCAGTTTCCTACACCGTATTATATATTACATATATTATTTGTTAGTCTGTCTGCCAGCGAATTTGAAAACGCTCCTTGAGTGAGTTGCTATTTGACCTGTTTTTTCGGCCTTACCTGAATTCAAGTGAAATCTTTTTATACATATTTCCCCGATCTGATGTATGTAACTAACCTCCTTTCTTCTTCTCTTCTGATCTCCCTAGTCAACCCCTGACTCCTAATCTTCATGTAAAGGGCTTTACTTAGTGTTTGATGATGATATTAATAAAAAGCATTTTATCTTGAGATCTCCGTGTCATAATATTTATCGTCGAGGTTGGGTATCTATTTATTTTTTGTCTTAACATGTATATATCTATTAATGTAGTACTGATATTTCATTATAATTTATGAATGAATGGGCGATGGGTTAAGACGCTTGTTTGCGAATGCCAAGGGTGTTTTCTCGGAATAGGTTCGAGCTTACCCTGGGGTTAACCCGTTGCTGGCTAGCAGCTTTGTTAGGCGAGTTTTTTCAACCCTTAATGGGTTCGTATTTCATGCAAAATACGCCTGTAACTTAGTGCATATTGTGTCACTTAGATTAAAATAATGCCTATAAAAAAGCTAGTAAACCTGAGCTATTTAAATATATCGATTGTCAAATACTTTCGCTCCCAGGGCTGGAATTCATTGTTTCTCCAAGGGGTGTCAGAGTTGGGAATGTTCCGCTGAGCGTGACACGCGGATTTCGAAAGAGATATTTATAATTTTTGTAATTCTCGTCCAAAACGGAGTAAAAAAAGGTAGTGGTTGCCAGTAAGTAAGTACCCTGTAAAAATATACGCTTGTTTAATTCGCACACGTCTTCACATACCTTTGGGTGTAAATTATGAAGTAGACCGTGTAAAATTGAGAACGTATGAACTTTAAATTTGTAGAAAAAAAATCGATGTAAGGTCAGGTCAGATTCCTAAAAATTAAAAAATTATTATTGAGGTATTACATATTTTTAATTTCATTATTATTTAAGAATTAGAATGTCCTATTTTAGTAGTGAATATTACAATCATGCAAATAAATCATTCTGAAACGTAATTAAGCATAATCGTTTTATATGTCGAATATATACAAAATTTCTAATCATCTTACATCATGGAATTGACATTGTTTTATGTTTATGTACATAATTTGCTTTATATATACAATATAACATCGTGTAATGTGTTTATATATTATTCTACTGCTATAAATTGAAACATGATAAGTATTGTAAATTCTAGCTCGAATTATGCGCAGTGACATAGCGAACATGCACACATCCATCTCGGTATGTAATTAAATTATTTTTTTACTGTTAGAACAATAGCATTTTAAATAGGTAAGCCATCTGTATTTCTCTATTGTGTATGAACGAACCATTAATGTTAAGCCAAATCATTACAATAAATATCTCATTTAAATATACAATAATATTGCGAAAAATAATTTTGAGTCATTTAGTTACATATAGTTTGTATAATAAATAGCTTTTTTATTACATAAGTATTATTTATTTAGCCAAAATTTGGTAATTATTAATAATTAAACATATATACGGAAGTTAAATTTATTTAACATATATAAACAACTATATAAAGAAGCCGTACTCATGGGTACCCTAGCGGGGGTGTCGTTGGATTCTAAAAATTCCCTTTTTATAGTTGAGACCTTTTTGAAAAAAATCTCAAAATCGTAATTTTACTACAAAAAATAAATATCGGATTAGATTGTTTTATTTTTAAAGTCAAATTTTTTAAAGTCAAAATTGCATCAATCACTTAAGGTTATAATAATTAAATGTACAATTATAGCAGTTGAAATTACCCTAAAGCCTATTCTTTCTTAATATTTATTCCTATAAAAAGATGGGTATATATTATTTCATTCAATGAGATCAATACTTTTATAACATTATTTAAAAATTAAGCATTTTAATGATTTTTTATAAGTTGACTTTGTTTGAAAATAAAAATAAAATAATTTTCAATTGATTAAGATTTCCATTCATTTTAAGGATTCAGAATATAGATAATTTGATAATCATTATCAACTAATTTAGTCTGCCTTATAGATTCGAATTTAAATAAACTGCTTAGCAACTTTAATAACTTCTGAGTCAGTTTCTTTGTCATCATTGTTGTGAAATAAAGTCGCAAACCAAAGTTTATTCATTTAGTGCAAATATGAGAGAAATTGTACACATACAAGCTGGTCAATGCGGCAACCAAATGGGATCTAAGGTACGATTTAGGCTGATTTGTTTTTTAATTAAAATTAATCCATTAATGCTTGCTTTTTTATTGTTTGATTATCTAGTTTTGGGAGGTAATCTCCGATGAACATGGAATCACAACTGAGGGTATTTATGATGGAGATACCGATTTACAGTTGGAACGTATAATTGTTTATTTCAATGAAGCTTCCGGTAAGATTATAATTGTTTATTTTAAAATGTAAAGTAAAATATTATAATTGCCATACATAAATATATAGAAAATACTATTTTGTATTTAAAAATAAAACAATTAGTTATCTCTAAATCACATACAAATCCAGTTGAAATTAACTGAAATTAGTAATTTAAATGAAGTAAACATTATATTTCAATTATTAATATTTATTAAAATGCACACATTGTAATTGCAAATTATTTTGGAAATGTTTGTTCAATGTATGTTCAATTTGTTCTTTGTATATGTAACACATGTTTATGAATAAGTTATGACACATATATTAATAAGTAACACGTTGACATGTCAGTGGCGAATCTAGGTTTTTTAAGAAAAAAAAGGGGTGGAGGGTAATTTTAGGGGGGCGGAGCTATAACCTATTTGGGAGGCAATAAATTAACACATAAGTTAAACAACGCCTTTATTTAGAGGACAACAATTATTAATGTCATTTAAAATGAGTGGGGCGCGTCCCGCGTGCATCCCTCGTTAAATCTGAATTTGCATTTTTTTGAAAAATTGGGCTTCATTATACATTTAAAAATATATAATTTTACCCAAAATCACGAAAATGTGACAATCGTAATTTATTGTATAAATGTAAACATATTTGGTAGGCCCATATCAGCTGTTATTAAAATAAATATTTGGCTTAATTTGAATAATAGAATTCATCGTCATAAATCAAAATATAGATATTATGATATTAGGCCTACTATTTCCATAATAACGTTTACCATAAGTTTACTTTTAATCGTATCCTTTTTAACAGTAAAATAGTTCAAATTTGTCTGCTAGGCACAATACAAGAAAACAATTAATACCATTTACATATAATGAGCGTGTGTTTTTTACATCAAGAAAAACCATTTTTCAAGATTAATCAACTCTGTTTCAAATTGCATATCATATTTTGAGTGTCTGTTCAGGCATAGGATATCCAATAATAGATTTCGTAACGCATTGCATAGTAAACAATTCTAAATTTTGAAACTTCGATTTGAGTTTCAATGTGTTATGCTAGCATACAAGATGTGTTTTTTGTTGACAAAAACCACAAACGTAAATTTGAAAAATTACGCTGAATGATAAGACATTAATTTTTTACATGACGTGAGAATGTTTATGAAAGATATCAATTAGTATACATAAGTTTAAAGAAATATTTAAGTTATCATAAAACTAAAACGAAATATTGTTCTTGTTTAACCTAAAGATATGGTAAAATATACTAATTGCCCTTTTTTATTGTGTTAAATATAGGATAAACTGTAATAGTTATTTGTTATATTTAATAATACGGTAACATATAACATTTACATTTTATTACATATTATAATAAAACTTATAATAATTTATAAGATAATTAAATACTTAATTTAATTTCATGAATGAATATTCCTACATAACTAAATTTATGATATTTGCTCAAATTAATATTACAAATTGATAAATTTTATAATTCTAACATAACAACATTTGTAAATAAATAGTATATTATACATATTAAAAATACAAATAGTATTTTCATTTAATGTGTATTATTTATTTCGCCACATTAATATAATATTTAACCATGAGCTTATTTGTGATAAATCTTTATTTTATAGATAATAATTAATTTTACATATATTTCATGTAACACAATGCTAATTTACAATAACTTTTACCGGATTTTACGACGAAGAATATTATTTAAACCTTTTATTTTTAATTTTTAATAGCATAACATTTCTTCTAAATAATTTATTGACACATATTTGTAATTTCGGTTTTTCTAAAAAGAGGTGTTCGATATAAAAAAAGACCTCTATACTATATGGGAATAATTCATATAACATCATCACCCATGCGTTATCTAAATATATCAAATACTTTTACTGATCGTTAAATGCAATATAAACTAAATTAACTTTGTTACAAGTTAAAGTACTTTATATAATGTGAGAAATGCGTATGATGTTTAGTCACATAAACAAAAATATACTTTTCATAAACACGCCATAAATAATAAATATATTCGAACGAACCGTTTGAAATAGAAATAATATTATCGATTTTGATTTAAACACAATTGAATCTATAATACAATATTAGTTTAATAGATTTATTGATTTCTCTCTTCGATGTAATAATATATGCACTCCGCCTCGAACGGTAACTTTATCCCAACCCTACCACACTGACACCAGGCGGCAAGTACGTCCCGAGGTCGATCCTGTGCGACCTCGAGCCCGGAACCATGGACTCGATCCGCTGCGGCCCGGTGGGCAACCTCTTCCGGCCGGACAACTTCGTCTTCGGCTCAACCGGCGCGGGGAACAACTGGGCCAAGGGCCACTACACGGACGGCGCCGAGCTGATCGACAACATTGTCGAGGTGGTGCGCAAGGAGGCCGAGAACTGCGACTGCCTCCAGGGCTTCCAGGTGCTCCAGTCGCTAGGCGGGGGCACCGGTTCGGGCATGGGAACCCTGCTCATCGCGAAAATCCGCGAGGAGTACCCCGACCGAATTATTTGCACCTTCTCAACTGTCCCTTCGCCCAAGGTAAGTTGATGTAGTTATTTATTTTCCCTGTGTGTTTAGCGTTGATCATATTTGAGACCTTATTACATTTCTAGGTGTCACCGCATCTTGGTGTTTTTAATTTTACACAATGAATGCAATGATTGCAAGTCAGTTTGATTTGATTAGGTGTCTATGTTGTGTTATAGGCTATATCTGTATTTATAAAGGATAGAATTCAAGTTGAATAAATCAATAATATAACCGGCTCATTTTCATCTTGTTTCTTATTTATTATGAAAAAAAATCACTATTTTATATTCGTTACAACTGCCAGAATGTATGTTTTTATAAAGTTTACGGTTTATTATAATAAATTTTTTTGGCAAAAAATTTTTGGCTAACTACATTATTTCGCTAAACTTTCCTTTTTTCTGATCAAATTTTTCATTGTTATTATTTTCTAATAATACACTCTTTAAATGTTTATTCACATTTTATATTACGCAATAATATTTCAGATATTGAACAAAATAGTTATTATACAATTCACAGTATTAAAGAAATAGAGCTTTTCAAAAATTTACAAAATATATATATATATATATTATGTATACTTATCTAACCATTAATCTAACGTATTATGGATATAAATAACCAAATAATAGTAAACTGTTTTAAATTACAAAAAATAAAAAAATATTATACAATTATAATTATAATAATATTACAGTAACCTATAATATTATAGAATATAATATGACAATATGCATAATTTTTATTATAAGATAATATCATATTATATTGTAAAATAGAATATCTAGAATATATTTAAATTAGTTTAAAGGTTACGTCAAACGCAGGGATTCTGGATATCATTAAAAAAATATTTCATTTACATATACATAAAACACACACATACAAACTTTTTTTTAAATTTGGTTTCGCACTGAATTTCATTCATTTCAATTCATTCTCATTTTGATTATTACATAGTATTATTATTGTATATCAATGTATTTTAAATAATATATAAAAAGTTCGGTTATGTCTAACTGACCTGGACCAATTTATTGTATTAATATATATATTGTAATTGCTATCCGAACAATTCATCGATCATCCGATCAAGTGAAGAATTGATTGTCGTTCATCATTTTATGTGCATAATTTAAAAAAATATATATATATTTATATATTGATTTGGAATGTTTTAACTTTTTAGTGTTTGCGAAAAAAAATGTATATGATAATATGTGTATACAGTAAACTATAGCTAATCAATAAATTATGAAAAATAATTATTAAAGTAACTATCACTTTAAGAAACACCTAGCATACATAGTATTATTTCTTTACGAGCCACAAATTGATGTCAATTTAAAATATATATTGTTCATAACTTAACCTGCCCATTTCACTACTCACCCTATATACCACCCACTTACGATCGTTCGCCCCTTCTATTCGCAGGTATCTGACGTCGTTGTCGAGCCGTACAACGCCACACTCTCCATCCACCAGCTGGTCGAGAACGCCGACGAGTCCTTCTGCATCGACAACGAGGCCCTCTACGACATCTGCTACCGCACCCTGAAGTTGACCAACCCCTCCTATGGCGACCTCAACCACCTGGTCAGCGCCACCATGTCCGGGGTGACCACCTGCCTCCGCTTCCCCGGCCAGCTCAACGCCGACCTGCGCAAGCTGGCCACCAACATGGTCCCCTTCCCGCGGCTGCACTTCTTCATGCCCGGCTTCTCGCCGCTGACCTCGCGGCACTCGCAGGCCTACCGAACTCACTCGGTGCACGATCTCACGCAGCAGATGTTCGACAGCAAGAACATGATGGCCGCCTGCGACCCACGGCACGGCAAGTACCTGACCGTGGCGGCCATGTTCCGCGGCCGGATGTCGATGAAGGAGGTGGACGAGGAGATGCTCGGTGTGCAGAACAAGAATTCGGCCTACTTCGTCGAGTGGATCCCGAACAATGTCAAGACCGCTGTCTGCGACATACCCCCGCGTGGCCTCAAGATGTGCGTCACCTTTGTCGGCAACAACACGGCCATTCAGGAGATTTTCAAGCGTGTTGGGGAACAGTTTGCGGCCATGTTCAGGCGCAAGGCTTTCTTGCATTGGTACACCGGAGAGGGCATGGACGAGATGGAGTTCACTGAGGCTGAGTCTAACTTGAACGATTTAATCAGTGAGCTGCAGCAATTTCAAGACGCTACAGTTGACGATGAAGTTCAGGGCGGAGATGCGTAAACACTGATCTTCTTTTCTTAATAATTTAGTCGGTAGCATTGCCTCAACATCGATGAAAGAATTTATTATATTCAACCACAGTACATATTCGAAGTTTTCCACTGCTAATACGCAATATTTCAGTTTTCTGGTATAAAGTGCTTATTTATGTGAGAAAAACATTAATTTATATGTACAAGAAGATTTGCTGCAAAATGATAATTTTCACGTGCTGCTTATTGAAGCAGTTATAATTTCAGAACATATTGACAGTAATATACTTTGATCAACTTTTTTTTTATGTCCGAACATTGGAGTACGATTTAACTCATCGAAAATATACTTCAACTACTATCCAATCTGTCAATATTGTGTTCTGTTAGTTTATATATCTACTTCTGTTTTCCAGGCGGAAAAGTATTTTATCGAAAATCTACATAACATATATATAGAAGGAAATAAATATGATTTTAAATTAAAAATAAAGTATTTGAGTTAATTTGGGATTCAGTCAATTAGTGATAGTTTTTTTCTAATTGTGTAATGGAATTATTATTTGAACTATATAATTGACGTTTATTAAGAAGTTTTGCAATATATCAGTACCTATAGAATAAATACAATAAATTTACATATTGGTGGTATCCAAAACTGAAATATAGTGGTAATTGTCACATCCTATGCTTTAGTAATATGTTATCCTATATTGTTATGTTAAGTTCCGTGAAATTATGAAATTAAACTAATCAATTTTATTAGTTAATTACTCCTACACAATTTTGCATTTCCATGATGCTTTGCACTTTGAATCAAAAACCATTAAAATCACTTAGCGTACTATTTTATAACTTTTTTATCTATAAATATGCGTGAATAATAACAGTAGACCATTTTACGAAGTCGTTTTGGCTAAAAGCGGTTGATGATGGATAGAAATTCAAATCTGTCTAACGCGTTTAAACCTTCATAATTTTTCAAACAAATAACTATAACAGTCTACGTTCATTATTTCTGATAAATTTTAAATAGCTTCTGATCATTTAAAATACACTACAATATAAAAATATTTATTCTACAAAATATATGACTAATGTAATCTACTACTTACTATATATTACTCATAAAAATTAACTATTTTTATGCCACCAAAAACAATTATATTTCACAAAAGTGGCATTTTTCCTTTTATGTGACAAAAACAACGAATAAATCATAATAGGAAAACGTTTTATACATTCTATTATTTCATAATTGCCTGATTATATAAAATCATACGGCACAAGTAACAAACATATAATAATTAGATAAACAATTATATATCTATGATATTTGCATTGTAATACAATTGCGGGAGAAATATAATTATATAAATTGACAAAAAAGGAACTGATATTTTCTATCAGTTCATTTCTGCTATGAAATATAGGACGAAAATGTATAAAATACCAATTATTTAAATTGAAAGTAAGGGTAAAATAAATTGAATATTTAATTGAATTTGGGTGAATTCTTTTGATATATTTCCCAAGGTTGACTATTTCTCAGCTCTGAATTGTTAAATTCATCTGATTTTTTCTTAAAATGATGTTAGACCACCAAATGAAAATAATTCAAATTACCAATTATTTAAGCATACTTATTAGTTATTGTGCAATAATTTAAATTAAATAAAAGTACGTTCTCATGGAAGGGTATTATCAAGATGATCATTTATAGCTCATAATTTTGGAATCATGTAATTGAAGTTCATCCTGAACATTGATGTCCAGGTACACAAAATGTACACAGCTAGATGTACACAAAACCGGAACTTATTGAACAAATAATGTATACTAAGTCATATACAATCTATATAACAGCGTGCACAGATAACTTTCAAATGTTGATATAAAACAGTTTTTCTCTCTATAGAAGGCAACATATTATTATTGACAAATATATCGATGGTATATAAAATAATCATTGCAGTGTTGACCCAATCAAATAATATGTATTCATTACAATAAGTATTATTTAATCATCATTATAAAATAAAAAGTATAAAAGCATTGTATATTGTATATGCGCATGTAGCCAAAATTAATATTTAAAATATTAAAATTATTTTATATACAGTATACTTCACCTAAATCGCAGGCTACAAAATAAGTAATAGTCCTATGCTCTATATAGATCGTTCGGATTATGCAAAAAATGAAAAATATCGTAAAAACAAAATGAAACTAGATAACTAACCTATGTATTCATATTACTGCACAATTATAGTTACAATGTATATATAGCTATACCCTATAAGTAAACAAGACTTTGTAATAAACACACATCACTTCAAATAAATTTGCGATAGCCACCTTTTTTACTGAATAGATAACACATAACATGGAAGAATTAAATAAGGCTATTGGAACATGCATAAGCTCATTAATAAAGCTCATTAGTATTCATCAGATTAATCAGATTCATAAAAGTGTTTTTCATAATAATTGAATTCCGGTTAGTGCCTGGACAAGCTTCAAGTATACCATAATAATAAACATTAGAAGCATCCCGGTTTAGAATAAGTAGACAGTAAATAAAAATGTATAACTATAATCATTGCGTAAAGACGTATACATCGCTTTTATGTCATTGTCAGTTTTATTTGTCATAACGAGAACAGACTGTTTGCGTTTCTAACGATAATAATTATTGGTTAAATGTATCAATCAGTACTGTAGTAAAATGTCCAATTTTTTTTTGTTGCTTTTTTCTCATAAATATTGTCAATATCTTAGTCGACTGAAGATAATATGGGATCATTATTTTATACATTTTAAAGCATTATTTTTTAATTATTAGCTGTGTACCGAATTATTTTACTAAAATGTTAACATCCCAACAAAGTTTCCTAAACAGTAAAACCATATTATATGTTCAATATATAAACATTATTAAACATTAAAATTAAGTATTTATCAAAATAATTTTTGTACCACACCAGTTCGTTTGCTGTTTCAATTTACCTCTTCTCAAATTGTACTTTTTCTATCTCGCTTCTCTTTTCTCTGATGAGCGACTGAAGATATGAAATTTGTTTTTCTTGTTCTTTAGATATTCTTTGCTGTTCCGCGTGTTTATCCAGTAACCTTCGTGAAAAATTTAAATAGATAATAATTTTACGGTGATTGATTTTAACATATGACAATGAATGTAGTGACTTCGTCTATGCTGATTTTAATTTATAAATTCATTTATGAAACGTAAATGAATATACAGTTATATATGAAAAAAGAGTTAAAGCAGGTGGCTGTCAAATTAATCGCATACGTTTTTGCAACGTTATTGCTGCCTCAAGTGCACAATATTGATTTAGAAAACATTAATCCATGTAAGAGATATCCGTATATATATATTCAGCTGCGTTTAAGCTGACATAACATTTAATATTTAGGGAGGGCAATAATCAGAATACAAACACAAATATTGAAATGTTACTATACACCGATATTTGTTACATGGATTTATTTTATTTTATTTTAAATTATTTTGTTTTTTATCTTTATTTATTTTATATTATTTATTTGTAATTATCTTGTTAATTAACTGAGGTAGCAACAGCGTTGCAAAAATTCTTCCGTTCATTAATATAAAATAACATTTTAATTAGCAGCCACCGACATTCATCTTTATTTTCTATATTATATTAATAAGTTATAATATTATCTTGTTTTGTAATAGAACATAATCAAATGGGCAGTTCCATTGTTGTCGGGACGTATCAGTTGTAGGCAATTAAAAAAAGTATTCTTAAGAAAATATAAAAGTGCAGAAACTACGGCATATTAATGAAAATACACTTTACTCTTATGATTATTATGTATATACATTATGTAATAGCACTATAAAAATATTAATGTTTATTCAAATTAAATTTTAAAATATATCATATAGATGTTATAATAATCTTTATTTTTACAATATTACTAATACGAATCAAATGAAAAATATGTATCTAATCAGTAGTATAGGAAGAGTGGATTCTGGCTCACCTATAAATAGATTTATGCGTCATGGCTAAAAATAGATTTATGCGTCATGGCTAAAAATATATCATGACCGCCCCCCC